>JAABOM020008375.1:0-116830 GCA_011800125.2 Solanum clarkiae | reverse complement strand
CTGCAGGTACAGGTGCTAGTAGATCTCCCCAGTAGGAGTACAGGATATCCAGCTACTGTTACCAAGCTCCAGGTTGCTTTGGAGCTTTATGTGTGTCTAGAGCTTATATGTTTGTATTGTACAGTTAGTCGAGACGGGGCCTATCCTGACCCTTATCAGATACTTTTTCTTATCTGAGGCTTTGTAGACTATGCAAATTAAAGTGTGTCCATGTTCCGTACCTTAGACACCGTCGCCCCAACGGCCTAGCCATATGCATTTAATTTTGTCTTGTTACTACTGTTTACTTTCTTAAAGGCACACTGAAGGTAGAAATCCCTTATAATATGTTTAAAAAGCACATAGATATAGGTTAGTTCTCTCGAGCCCTGTCGGCAATAGGTGTCGGTCCGCCTTATGGGTCTTTAGGGCGTGACGGGGTCATCCTAGGGAGTCTACAAAGCCGTGTCTGTGTAGAGTCTTATTTCTCGATGTGTTGTGCACCACATTTCGAAGGAGTAGGCTACATGGCATTTTGGAGTTGTTACTTTCATTTTGTTCTTCAGATCGTGCCATAGAGATAAGTGTAATAGGTGGATTGTGTCTAACCATTAAATTGTTTTGTACAGCGAGCAAGTATGCCCGAAACCAGGAAGAACAAAGGTGAAGGGAAGGCAGTAGAAGTGGTGGTTAGTGCACCTAGTCATGTGATACAACCAAATGAGGCACAAGATGAGTCTCTGTCACAGATATCTCTAACCCCTTCAGCCCCTGATGAACCCGAAAGTAGTGAAATTCCCCCTGAACTACCTATCGATGCTACTGTGTAGGATCTGAGAAATGCAGTCAAACTATTGACTCATATAGTTACTGGCCAAGGCCAAAGACTGTAAGGCCCAATTATAGGTACAAGTGATGCGAACTGGGCAGCTGGCATGAGGATACGTGATTTCCTTAATTTGGACCCTCCAACCTTCACTGCGTTAGATCCTAATGAAGATCCCCAGGACATTATTGATCAAATTTAGCGTACTTTAGATTTTATGCATGTGAGCAGTACAGAATCTGTTGAGTTAGCGACATATTAGTTGAACGGTGTGGCTATATTCTGGTATGAAGCTTGGAAGCAATCTATGGGTATAGATGCACCTCCAACTACCTGGAAGGAGTTCATAGAGGCATTTATTGACCATTACTTGCCATTAGAGATCCGAGAGGCCCGTGTCGATCTGTTCCTGAATCTACACTAAGGGAATATGAGCATGAGGGAGTATAGCCTCCAATTTAATTCCCTGGCCAGATATGCTCCTAATGTAGTTAATACTGTGGCAGATAGAGTCCATCGATATGTGTATAGATTAGATACATATCTGGTCAGAGACTATACCATTGCTTCCTTGAATAAAGAGATGGACATAGCAAGAATGCAAGCCTTTGCACAGAAATTGGAGGATCAGAGGAAAAGGAGAAGGACACAAGAGTTAGAAAGGGCGCAGGACTAAAGGGCCAGGTCTACAAGGTAGTTTACACTGCCCCAAGGTGAGCTAGGCCTCGGTTTTCTAATAGACCACCTAGGTCATCATCCTCCTACTCTACAGCTAGTGCTTCACCACAACTTTAAGGGTCTAGAAGTAATCATTTTGGTCAACAAACTGAGGGACAAGGTACACGAACAACAGGATATTCAATAGGCCAGCCAATGACTCCTAGGCAACCTTGTAAATAGTGTGGAAAGAGTCATCTATGTATATATCGTGTTGGGATAGATGTTTGTTATTGGTGTGGTGCGCCAGGGCATATGGTAAAAGATTGCTCGAGGAGGCGTATGGGCGATATAGCACAATCTACTAGTTCAGTTGTTACATCATCATCGTCAGTCCCTCCATTAGGTAGGGGTCAACAAGCACCTATAGGTTGTGCTAGAGGTGTTAGTGGGGCAACTAGCTCTAGTGGAGTCCAGAATCGCACTTATACTCTGGGGAGTCGGCAAAATTTGGAAGCTTCACCTGATGTGGTCACAAGTACATTATCCATCTTTTCACATAATATATATGCATTAATTGGTCTTGGTTCTACACTATCACACATCACTCCCCTAGTAACTGGTAAGCTTAAGAGAGCACCCAAATTATTAAACACACCATTTGAAGTGTCTACACCAACCTGTGAATCTATTATGGCTAGAAGGGTTTATTATGACAGTGTAGTAACTGTTTGTGACCGTGATATATTGGCTGACCTTATTGAGCTAGAAATGGTGGAATTTGATGTTATAATGGGTATCGATTGGTTAGCTTCTTGCTATGCCACTATGGATTGCTGAACTAAGAGAGTGTACATCCACTTTCCAAATAGGCAATTCTTAAATGGGAAGGTAATGTTGGGGCGCCAAAGGGTAAGTTTATCTCTTATTTTAAGGCCAGAAAGATGATATCTATGGTATATATATGTCACTTAGTTAGAGTAAGGGATATGGAGGAAGAATCGCCAACTCTTCAATAAGTTCCAGTGGTGAATGAATTTGTTGATATGTTCCCTAAAGAACTTCCAAGCTTACCTCCAGAACGAGAAATAGATTTTTGTATTGACTTACTTCCAGTCACTCAACTTATTTTCATCCCTCCATATAGAATGGCCCCGGCAAAACTGTGTGAATTAAAAGAGCAATTAAAAGACTTATTGGAGAAAGGTTTTATAAGACCTAGTGTATCACCTTGGGGTGCACCAGTATTATTTGTACACAAAAGGGATGGCACCTTGAGAATGAATATCGACTATCGATAATTTAATAGGGTGACAATTAAGAATAAATATCCCCTTCCTAGGACTAATGATTTATTTGATCGGTTACAGGGTGCCAAATGCTTTTCAAAAACTAATTTAAGACCAGGGTATCACCAAGTGAGGGTGAAGGAGGAAGATATACCTAAGAATGCTTTCAGAACGCGCTATGGTCATTTCAAATTTCTTGTTTTGTCATTTGGGCTAACAAATGCGCCAGTAGTTTTTATGGATCTGATGAACAGGGTATTTAAGACATTCTTGGATGTGTTCGTGATAGTATTTATAGATGACATTTTGGTATTTTCAAGATCAGAAGAGGACCATACAAATCACTTACGACAAGTGTTACAAGTTTTTCATGATAGACAGTTGTATGCCAAATTCTCTAAATGTGAATTTTTTTCTACAATTAGTGGCATTCTTGGGTCATATTGTGTTCGATGAGGGAATATGGATTGATTCACAAAAGATAGAGATTGTGAAAGATTGGCCAAGACCAATGACAACCACGGAAGTTCGGAGCTTCCTAGGTTTTGCAGGTTATTACAGTAGGTTTGTTGAAGGTTTTTCTACTATTTCTACACACCTAAAAAAGTTTACACATAAGGTAACCAAGTTCCAATGGAATGACGCATGTGAAAGGAGCTTCCAGGAGCAAAAAAAAAATAAGCTAACTTTTGCACCTGTGCTAGTACTCCAGAAGGCACCGAAGGGTATGCAGTGTATTGCGATGCTTCAAGAGTTGGCTTAGGGTGTTTACTAACACAGTATGGTAGGGTAATTGCTTATGCATCTAGATAGCTATGACCACATGATAAAAACTATCCAACACATGATCTTGAGCTAGCAGCAGTTGTGTTTGCTCTGAAAATATGGCGCCACTATTTGTATGGGGTTCACGTTGACATATATATGGATCATAAGAGTTTGCAATACATTTTTAAGCAGAAGGATCTAAATTTAAGACAACGGAAATGGCTAGAGCTAATAAAGGATTACGACATTGATACACTTTACCATCCGCGGAAGGCAAATGTGGTAGCCGATGCTCTGAGTCGTAAGGCAATCATGAATAATGGTGATCAAGCCGTGGTAAGCCGTGGTAGCTAGGGACGATCCTATCACGGGTGGTAGCCTAAGGGGTTAAGAAAGAACCTATCCAGGGATGATCCCAGTACAGTTTTACCACTAATCAGCTGGTCATTTGTATTAAATGTTGTGCACAGATTATACAATAAAGGTAAAGTAATATAAAGAACATAAAGTACGCGATCCCAAAGTATAACCAAAGGTGGTCTCTTATCCTACACCAGTGCATAGTTTCATTTGAGTTGTCACTTCATATACAATATTTCCTAACTTACATATTTAGTACATCATCTTATACGGATTTCCCCTAGGGGGGACCTGCATTTCATGCTGCAGGTACAGGTACTAGTAGATCTCTCCAGTAGGAGTACAGGATATCTAGCTGCTGTTACCAAGCTCCAGGTTGCTTCGGCGCTTTGGTTGTGTCTAGAGCTTATATGTTTGTATTGTACAGTTAGTCGAGGTGGGGTCTGTACCGACACTTATCAGATACTTTTTCTTATCCAGAGGCTTTGTAGACTATGTAAATTAATGTGTGGACATATCTCGTACCCTAAACATCATGACCTCAATGGCCTAACTATATGCATTTCCTTTTGGCTTTTTATTACTGTTTACTTTCTTAAGGAACATTGAAGGTAGAAACCCCTTATAAAACATATAGAAAGCACATAAAGATAGATTTGTTCTTCCGGGCCTTATTGGCTACTGGTGCCAGTCCGCCCTAATGACTTGGGGCGTGATAGTATGATTAAGGCTTTATGAATTGAGGTGGGTTTCTTTACTAATGATCTAAATTGATCTTAATTGCATGTTTCCTCTATGAACGTTATTCGATTTCAGGATTTCGACTCAATTGCTTGTGGACCCACACACAGCTCTAGTCTCATATGATAAAGTTATGGATTTTTGTGATTATCATCGCAAGTATGTAAAGCATATTGTAAATGACAATGATGATGATGCTTTATGACAATGATTATGATGTTATGATGGTAAAAATGCTATGATTAAGTGGATGATTAAGAACCTAATGTTCATGACGATTTTAAGGTGGGATGTTTACTCACACTATATGAATAGCTAAAGTAAATGGACTATTCCTAAGATATGAGATACTTTTATGAAAGATTATGACAAGTATTTTACAAGTTATCAATGTATGGTTTTGATGAAATATGAACTATGTTAATCTCTATGTATATGCATGCATTTCATGGTATATGACTTAGCATCAAATGAGATTAGGGTGGGTACTCGACTTAAGGAGTCCTTAAAGTAAAGTGTACCTTTTTCATAACTACGTGCCACTGTAGGTGATGATAATTATGTGCCTATATGGTGTTATATTAGTGGATCCACATACGTAAAATATACACCAAAATGACAAGGTTCCCGTAAGGTTCATGTTAGGCCACGGGCTTGAAACGACCCCAAAGGGTTCCCAAAAATGTGCCTCGGAAGTGCCCAAAATCATAATTTTTATTTATCCAAAAATCCATGCGTGATATCAAAAATCCAACTTCATTTTCTTGTTTAGGGGGTCAAATTGAGTGGGAAATAAGTTTAACCCTGATTTTAGAGCGAACAATACACAATTTCAATTTTCAAACTGAGCAATTTCTAGTGTGTGGTGCGCGCCTGTGGCGCAATGCGACACTATGTTATTTTGGTGTCGATTTTCAAGTTCGGTCCAAGACTTTTGGGTTTTGAACCTAAGCCTTTTCATGCGTGAAAATACCTAAACTTAGCCTTATTTCACCCCCATATCGTTTAAACATTCCCCAATACTCACTCAATCACTTAGACTAATATGTTACTCCTAAATTCAAGTCTCAAACTCATCCGAATCTTAAGGATTCTCATTCAAGTTTCAAGTCTCCATCTCCAATCTTCATCAAGTTATTCTCCAAAGCTAAGGTATGTGGGTTTCTTTCGTGGGTTCGTTTCACCCATGATGCCCAAGCTTCCTTTTACATAAATTGCATGATTTAAAGTTCATTTACTCATTGGTCTTATGTATTATGAATTTCACTGCACACTATGTTGGGGTTTATGAAATTTTGATTGTTTTAGCACCTTTTGAGCTATGAAATTAAGATCTATTGTGAAGATGTGATGAAGGGTTTTGGTGTGTGTTGCTTGAGGGTGTTACCAAGTATTGATTGATGGTTTTACATTGGATTTACTTTCATGTTTCACTCTTGAATTGCATGGTTTTACACTAACACTACACACCTACCAAGTGTTTGATAAAATGTCCAGTTTATGAGCCCGGTTGCTTGTCTTCGCCTACGCTAAGTATCTATGTTTAGGGGTGTTATTGGACAAATTGTGTATTATGCTTGAGATTTGACTCATCTATGATATTTAAATATTACTCTCTCTTTCTCTCTCACTCTCTTAGTCCCAATTCCCCTTGTTTATGCTTATCCCTTATTGTAAAAAATTTTAATTGCTTCTGTGACCAAGGATGTGTAATGATATGCTATGAGGCTTGTTGTGGTTCCTTTGGGTTCCCAATTCGCCAGTCACGTCTACGCCCTATTTATGGGGCGTGAGAAGATGGCATCAAAGCACTAGGTTGTTAGATCCTCGAAGTCCAACACACCATGTTGATTAGATTCTTATTCATGGTTGTGTTATGCACCACAATTATGAGTAAGAGGCTATGAGATGTTTTATGACATGTTTCCCTTCTTCATGTTCTTAGTTGCGCTATAGAGTTAAAGTAAGTTTTCCCCCTAACGACTGTTCCTTGATATGCTAGATCATACCTAACTCAAGAGGAAGAAGAGCTTGTACTCCTGAGAAACAACCGACTCCTCCCGCTCCTCAAGAAATCTAGGATTCTCTCACCTTGCCAGCACAAGTAGTGGCTAATCAAGTCACCCAAGGGGCCCAAGACCCTCATGCTCCTACTCTGGCATCTCAAGTGAGGGAATTTATAAGGATATATCTGCCAAAATTCTACGGATCTAATGTAGATGAGGTCAAGAGTTCACTAATGAGGTCTACAAGGTATTATCTATCATAGGAATTAGGTCAGAGGAAAAGGCGGAGTTAGCAGCTTACCAACTCAAAGGGATAGCACAAATATGGTTTAATCAATGGAAGGAAGAGAAGGGGTTGAAAATGTGGTTCTACGGAAGGAGTTCAAGGTGGCATTTCTTAATCGGTTCTTAGGGAGGCTAATATGGTAGAATTCATGAATTTGAAACAAGGTTCCTTGAGTGTAAGGGAGTATGCCCTCAAGATCAACTAACTTTAAGAATATACTCCCCAATTGGTGGCCGATCCAAGATCTAGGATGAGTAAATTCATGATGGGAGTATCCGACTTGGTGAGTGAGACTGCCAGTTTTCTATGTTCATTAGTTACATGGCTTTGGCCTGCTTGATGACCTATGCTGAACAAATGGAGGAGGAAAAGTTGAGGAAGAGGAGAGGTAAGGAGGCCAAGAAGGCTTGTGGTATAGAGGCCACGACTTTTGGATCTTGGGCCTAAGCATTTCTATGCGTGAAAATACCTATACATAGCCTTATTTCACCCTCATATCATTCAAAACATTCCCCAATTCTCACTCAATCACTTAGACTAATATTTTACTTCTAAATTGAAGTCTCAAACTCATCCGGATCTTAAAGATTCTCATTCAAGATTCAAGTCTCCATCTCCAATCTTCATCAAGTTATTACCCAAAGCTAAGGTATATGGGTTTCTTCCATGAGTTTTACTTTCACCCATGATGGACAAGTTTCCTTTTACCTAAAATTATATGATTTAAAGTTGATTTACTTATAGGTCTTATGTATTATGAATTTCACTGCACACTATGTTGGAGTTTATGAAATTGTGATTGTTTTGACATGTTTTGAGCTATGAATCTAATAGTTATTATAAGATATGATGAAGGGTCTTGATGTATATTGCTTAAGGGTATTACCAAGTATTGATTGATATTTTTAAATTGGATTACATGCATGATTTCGCTCTTGAATTGCATGGTTTTACACTAACACTACATACCCATCAAGTGTTTGATAAAATGTTTGACTTATGATTCTTGAGTTGTTGAAGGCCTAATGCTTGGTATATGAGATATATGACTTTATGATGTTGAAATTATGTTTTTCAAGTTCGGTCCAATGCTTTTGAGTCTTGGGCCTAATTGTTCCCAAACATGAAAATGCTTATACTTAGCCATATTTCACTCTCCTATCATTCAAAACATTCCCCAATACTCATTCAAATACTTAGCCAAATATTTTACTCCTAAACTCAAGTCTCAAAACTCATCTGGATCTCAAGGTTCTTATTCAAGCTTCAAGTCTCCATCTGCAATCTTCATCAAGCTATTCTCCAAAGCTAAGGTATGTGTGTTTCTTTCATGGGTTCCTTTTACCCATGATACCGAAGTTTCCTTTAATCTTAACTTACATGATTTAAAGTTGATTTACTCATGGGTATTAAGTATTATGAATTTCTGTCCACACTACGTTGAAGTTTCATGAAATTGTGACTATTTTAGAATGATTGGAGTTATGAATCTAAGATCTATTGTGGGTATTTTAGAATGATTGGAGCTATTAATCTATGTGGGATTTAATGAAAGGTTTTGATGTATATTGCTTGAGGGTGTTACTAAGTATCTATTGATGGTTTTCCAATGAATTTTCTTGCATGAATTTACTCTTAAATTGCATGATTTTACACTAGCACTACACACCACCAAGTAGTTGATAAAATGTGTGGTTATGATTTCTTGTGGAATTGAAAATCCAATGCATATCTTATGAGTTGAATGACTTTATGATGATGAAAGGAATGTATGTATATGATTATGAAAGGAATGTATGTATATGATAATTATATCTATAGTGTTGGGCATGACATAGCCTATCTTGGGAGGTTTTAGTCCCTGGTGGCCTTGTTAAGAGGTTTGTACATCGATCACCTTGCTCGGGAGATGGAAGGCCTGCGCAACCTTATTAAGGGGTTTGCACCTTAATAACCTTGTTGGGGAGGTTTGTACTACATCAACCTTGTTGGTGGGTTTGTACCTCATCAAACTCATGAAGGGGTTTGTACCTCATGTGCCTCTCCAAGGAGGTGGTAGACCTTGGGTTGCACTAATAATGGTCACTCCTTATACTCATATTATGTTCTCTATAAGCATGATTTTACTTCAAATATCATTCATAAATTCCATATTGCTATGTGCTTATTCATTGCCTGTGAAATGTATTTTGATTATGGTACTTATGACTTGTTGTATTGCATCTTACATACCTAGTATATGAAAACATACTAATGCATACTCTATCTCAACATGATGTCACCATGTAGGAACTGGAGCCCCGCTTGAGCATCTCCATCCACGTGGCTAGTACGATTTCACTCAAGCTTGTTGGTGAGTCCTCTATTCCGGGGACGTTGGTTATGATCTCTCATTATGTTCTAAAACTACCTTTTCTTTTTTCTAAATTTTGACTATGAAGGTGAGCCCGGTTGCTTGTCTTTTCCCTGCTTTTAGCTATGTATTAGAGGTGTTATTGGACATGTCATGTGTAATGTTATGAGCTTGACTCTCTCGTGACTATTGTTGTTATCATATGAATGATGTCCCTTAGGCCCGGTTATCCGTGATTTACTCTTATCTTGTTATTTTATTGCTTCTGCGACCAAAGATGTGCAATGATGCACTAAGAGGCTTGCTTTTAGTCTATTTCAATTCCCCTTGCAACGTGTTAGATCTAGGCCCTAGGTTTGGGGTCTGACAAACTTGGTATTAGAGTACTAGGTTGTTAGATCCGTGGAGTCCAACAACCCAAGTCGATTAGAGTTTTGTTCGTGGTTGTGTTATGCACCACAACTATGAGCTAGAGGCTATGAGGCATTTAGGAAATGTTTCCCTTCATCTTACTCTATCTCATGATATAGAAGTTGAGGTAAGGTTTTCCCCCTAATGATTGTCCTTTGCTATGCTAGATCATGCCTAACACGAGAGTGAGAAGAGCCCGCACGGCTGAGGAGGAAATGACTGATGAATAGCTTCGGGAAGCTCTCACTTTATTTGCAGAAGTTATGGCTAACCAAGCCAACCAAGGGGCCCAAGCCAACCAAGGGGCCCATGCCCCTCATGCTCCTATAATGGCATCTCGGGTGAGAGACTTCATATGGATGAATGACCTAGAATTCTGTGGGTCTAAGGTAGATGAGGACCCTCAAGAGTTCATTGATGAGGTCTACAAGATTTTGGCTATCATGGGTGTGATAAGGCAGAGTTGGTGGCCTACCAACTAAAAAGGGTGGCACAAATATGGTAGGTACAATGGAAGGAAGAGAAGGGAGTCAACTATGTGGTGCTCTGGGAGAGGTTTAAGGTGGCTTTCCTGAATCGGTTCTTCCCTCTTGAACTTAAGGAAGCTAAGTTGGTGGAATTTATGAACTTGAAACAAGGATCTATGAGTGTGAGGGAGTATGCCCTCAAGTTCAACCAACTATCAAAGTATGGTCCACACTTGGTTTCTTACTCAAGGTCTAGGATGAACAAGTTTGTGATAGGTGTGCCCAACCTGGTGACTGAGGAATGCCGGTCTGTTATGTTAATTAGTTACATGGACATATCCCATTTGATGACCTATGCAGAACAAATGGCGGATCAGAAGTTAAGGAAGAGGAGGCATCATAAGGCCAAGAGGGCCCATTTTGATGGTAAGTTTCAAAAGGGTGGCCAGTTCTATCAAGGCCAAGGTTCTTCTCATGCACCTAATAAGAGGGTCAATGATTCCCAATGGCCCGAGGTGTTGGGGTTGTGGTTCCTAATGGTTAGTGTACAAAATATGGTAGAGGTCATAGTAGCCCATGCTTGAGGGATACTAATGCTTGTTATTCTTGTGGGAAAATTGTGCATGAGGTGATGGATTGCCTTCGAAATTGCAAAAAGGATAAGGAGGTTTGTCCACAAGGTGCTAATGTGGTTCCTTTGGGGAGAGATGGCCGACAAGATGGTGCCAAAAGGCACAATAGGTTTTATGCTTTTCATGGTAGGCAAGGAGTTGATGACGTGCCTGGCATCATCACCAGTATGTTGAAAATCTTTGATTTTGATGCGTATGCATTGATTGATTTGGGTGCGACTCTTCCTTTTGTTACCCCCTTTGTTGCCAAAAAGTTACATATTGACCCCAAGTTGTTTTGTGCGTCATATGATGTATCTACTCCTATTGGTGCATCTGTTGTTACTAGGAAGTTTTATACCTATTTTTCCATTTGCATCTTGTATAAAATATTACCTTATGATCTTGTTGAGTTCGACATGGTTGATTTTGATGTCATTCTTGGGATGGATTGGTTGCATGCATACTATGCCTTTATTGATTATAGAACACGTAGGGTCAAGTTTGAATTTCCAAATGAACCCACCCTTGAGTGGGAGAGTGAGTAAATATAGAATACACGTAATCCCACAGAAAGATTTCTTTTTTTGAATTGTTCATTTTGAATATTCAGTTTAAATAATTCGTATCATGCTCAGACCAATAAATAGAGCTTAGCTTATAGTTAAAGCCACTCATGATGTCGTGGTCAAGTGCAGGTTTGTCCTTTGCACTAAAGCCCGTATGTTGATTTATAATAAGTGTCACTATCATCTAATGAGGATTAGGGATGTGAAGTCCAAGGTCCTTCACATAGAGTCAGTTTCGGTATTAAATGAGTTCCTTGAAGTCCTTCCAAATGACCTTCCCGGTTTTCCTCCTTAAAGGAAAATAGATTTGGGTATAGATCTCCTTCCAAATACTCAACCTATCTCTATTCCTCCTTACTATATGGCCCCGACAGTGTTGAAGGAGTTGAAGGAACAATTTAGGGACTTGTTGGAAAAGGGACTTATTTGGCCTAGAAAATCACTTTGGGGTGCACTAGTGTTGTTGATAACAAGAAGGATGGGTCCCTTAGAATGTGTATTGACTATCGGAAATGCAATAGGGTCACCATCAAGAATAGGTATCCTCTTCAAAGAATTGATGATTTGTTTGACCAATTGCAAGGGGCTACCCATTTCTCTAAGATTGATCTTCAGTCAGGGTTTCACCAAGTGAAGGTCAGGGAGTGTGATATTCCCAAGATAGCCTTCCAGACTATGTATGGGCATTATGAGTTTATTGTGATGTCTTTTGGGTTGACCAATGCACCGGTCATCTTCATGGAACTTATGAATGAGGTTTTCAAACTCTACCTTCATTTTTTGTGGTCTTCATTTATGATTTTTTGATCTATTCTCATGGCGAGGAGGAGCATAAAGCTCATTTGAGAGTTGTGTTGCAAAGATTGAGGAAAAGAGAAGTTATATGCTAAGTATGGGAAGTATGAATTTTTGTTGAGGAAGGTTGCCTTCCTAGGACATGTTGTGTCGGGAGATTGTATCAAGGTGGATCCTAAGAAAATGAATGTGATTAGAAATTGGTCGAAACCGTTGACCCCGTCGGATATTGGGAGCTTCTTGGGCTTAGCAGGTTACTATCGGAGGTTTGTGAATAGGTTATCCTCTATTGCTTCTCCCATGACTAAATTGAATCAAAAGAGGGCTAAGTTTTGGATCAATGAGTGTGAGAGGAGCTTCGAAACATTGAAAGATAATCTTGTTTCTACTCCTATTTTATCTCAACCGAAAGCTCTAGAAAGATTTGTAGTGTATTGTGATGCTTCTAGAGTTGGTTTGGGTTGTGTTATAATGCAAAATTGTAAGGTCATATCCTATGCTTCTAGGAAACTCAAAGTGCACGAAAAGAATTATCCTACTCATAATCTTCATTTGGCCACTGTGGTTGTTGCATTAAAGATTTTTCATCATTATTTGTATAGGGTGCATTTTGATGTGTTCCCGATCATAAGAGCCTCTAATATGTCTTCACTCAAAAATATCTCAACTTGATACAAGGGGGCTAGAACTTCTAAGGATTATGATATGAGTATGCATTATCATCCTAGTAAGGTCAATGCGGTTCCGGATGCTTTTATAGTGTTTGTATGGGTAGCCCGACTCATGTTGATAGTGCTGATAAAGAGGTGGCTAGGGAGGTGCATCGGTCAGCTAGATTGGGGGTTAGGTTGGAAGAGGTTGATAATGGTGTTGTTGTTGTTATTGTTGTTGGTTCTAGGTCTTCCTTGGTGGAAGAGGTGATAGCAAAGAAAAATCTTGATCCCTCTTTTGTAAAATTGAAAGCCTTGGTGAAAGAGGGGAAGGTTTTCTCCCAAGGGGGAGATGGTGCCGTTAGGTACCAAGGTAGGTTGTGTGCCTTGTGTTGATGGTTTGAGGGAAAATATCCTTGATGAGGCCCATTATTCCTCATATTCTATCCGACCCAGTTCCAACAAAATGTATAGAGATTTGAAGGATGTGTATTGGTGGGGAGGTATGAAGAGGGACATTGCCAAATTTGTATATGGTTGTCATAGTTGCCAACAAGTCAAGACCAAACATCAAAGGTCGGGTGGCCTAACCCAAGGCACAGAGGTTCCTACTTCTAAGTGGGAAGAGATTAATATGGACTTTGTAGTTGGGTTGCCCAAGACTAGGAGGGTTTTGATTCCATTTGGGTTGTGGTTGATAGGATGACGCAATTGGCTCACTTCCTACTGGTTAAGACCACATATGGGGCTAAATAGTGTGTGAGGTTATACATCCATATCTTGGTGATATTGCATTGGGTTCCTTTATCCATCATATAGGATCACGGAGCTCAATTTACTTCACATTTTTGGAGGTCCTTCCAAAGCGGTCTTAGTACAAAGGTTAAACTTAGTATGGCCTTCCACCCTCAAACGGATGGCGAAGCTGAAAAGACTATCCAAACCCTTAAGGATATTTTTAGAGCTTGTGTGTTGGACCTTAAATGTAGTTGGGATGATCATCTCCCATCAATTGAGTTTGCCTACAACAATAGCTATCATTCTAGCATCGATATGACTCCTTTTAGGCTCTTTATGGTAGATATTATTGATCATTGTTAGGTTGCTTGAATAAGGAGTAGTGGCTATGTTAGGGCCAGATCCGGTTATGGAGGATCTTGAGAAGGTTAGGATGATTAGAGAATGGTTGAAGACGCCCAAAGTCATCAAAAGTCCTATGATGATTACAACTAACAAGGCTAGGTTAATCATGTACATGGAAAGAACAGGTACATGTAAGGCTCAAACATTAGGAATAAGGGATATACTGCAATTTTTATTGGTCATTTAAGCTAAGTGGGATTTTAAGAACAATAGCCTACGATTATTTCCTAAATTGATCTATAGTCTAATTTAGAGTAATGGGGAAAATTCTGAATTAGCACACAACACATGCATTTATCAATTAAAATCTCACACTCACATGACACTGACTACATTATCAACAAAACACTCTTAGATAATGCTTTTGATCTCAATTTATCCCCACTTTTCAAAATAAGCATTAACAACACACTAAACATGCATGGTTGCTATCTAAGCTAACTAATTAAAAATTTGGCGGGTATCATTTTTCAAACAAAACACAAAAACATGATATATGCCACAAATATTAGTACTATATGCTACAAATACTGCCTAAACATCCATAACGTGCTGGTTCAACAAAAAATAAATATCCATGGGAAAAAAGAACACAACCAAGAAAATCCTAGGATAAAAAATTATGGCAGTTATGGACCCAAGCTACTCAGACTTCATTGAGGCTCATAACTACCCACACCGCATCGAAAAAGAATGTGCATTGTCCCCAATACACGTAATCAGAACACAACTAAAGTATAAGGGGTCAAAAATAATGTCTGGGTGCCTAAATGATAGTATCCACTAAACGCCTCAACAAGTGCCCAATAATGTGCCTCGATTATGCCCGTAATCATAATTTTCATTTATCCCAAAATTCATGCATGCTATATAATTTGACTTCATATTCGTGATCAGAGGGCATAATTGAGTGGGAAATGGGTATAACCCCAATTTTAGAGAAACCGTAGCAGAAATTTATTTTCCAAATTTATGAAAAATAGTAAGGATCTGTGCCCCTATAGCGATGCGGCCAGGGTGCAGATCAGTGTATTTTGTTGCCAATTTTTCCTATTTTGGTCCAAGCCCTTTGGGTCTTGGGCCTATGCCCTTCCATACTTAAAAAATCTATACTTAGTCATTTTTAAACCTCATATCATTCAGGATAGTCCCCAAAACCTTCTCTAACACTTAGCCAAATATTTCATCCAAATTCAAGTGTCCCAAACTCACGAATCTCAAGGAATTCATTCAATCTTCCAGTTCTTATTCAAATCTTCATCAAGGGAATCCCCAAAGTTGAGTTATGTGGGTTTCAACAACTGGGGCTTTTAACACATGGTGTCCAACCTTCTTTTTTATATAAATTACATGTTTTCATGTTGGATTATCGATGGGTATCTCTTATTATGAACTTTACTATAAACTATGTTGGGGTTCTATAAAATGTTGACTATTTAAGCATGTTTTGAGCTATGAATCTATTATATACTATGAGAATTGATGAAGGGTTTCAATATATCTTGCATGGAGGTGTTACCAATCATTGGTGGGTTGATTTACTGTCATGACCCAAGTCCCGTTAGGGCGGACTGGCACCCATTGTCGATAAGGCCCGGGACAACCAACCTGTATCTATGCTCTTTCTATACGTCTAATAAGGAATTTCTACATTTGACATGCCTTTAAGAAATTAAACAGTGACAAAAAGACAAAAGGAAATGTATATGACTAGGCCATTGGGGCCACGATATTTAAAGTACGAGATATGACCACACTTTACTTTACATAGTCTATAAAGCCTTTAGATAAGAGAAAAACATCTGGTAAGGGTCGAGACAGGCCCCGCCTTAACTAACTGTACAATATAAACATATAAGCTCTAGACACAAACAAAGCCTCGGAGCAACCTGAGCTTGGTATCAGCAGCTGGATATCTTGTACTCCTACTGGGAGATCTACTTGAACCTATACTTGCTAGCATGAAATGCAGATCCCCCGTAAGGGACGTCAGTATGAGATAATTTATTGAATATGTAAGGCAGGATATACTGTATATGAAGTAATAAGTCAAATAAAACTATGCACTAGTGTAGGATAAGAGACCACCTTTAGGTATACTGTGGGATCATGTACTTTATGTCCTTTATATTACTTTACCTTTACTGTATAATCTGTGCACAACTATAATATAAATGACCAACTGATAAGTGGTAAAACTGTATCCGGATCGTCCCTAGCTAGGTGATTCTTCCACCCCTCGGGCTACTACCCATCAATAAATAGTGTATCTGGATCGTCCCTGGCTAGGTTATTCCTTAACCCCTCTAGCTACCACCCATGATAGGATCGTCCCTGGGTAGGTGATTCTTCCATCCCTTGGGCTACCACCTATCAGTAAACACTATACTTCATCTTTCAAGTACCCTTGATATGTTCTTTTGGTGGTCACAATATTGAAGCTGTAGGACTGTATATGTAGCATGTGACATTTAGATAATCATACAAGACAATATGACAATGAAAAAGAGTACGTAACACAAATAATGGAATGCATATGAAATGGAACAACTCGTGAACTTTATTTAGTAACAAGAACCCATGTAACTTGGTATCCAAGCATGTATACAGATTTGAAGGTGACTATATATAGAATCATATGAACATATCAAAGAGTAGAGACACAGTTGATAGTTATGTTGGAGTTGGTAATTGCCTTTATGTGCCAAGGAAGGATCTATGTTTCATGCCAAAAAATACAAAATCAAGGAGTCTTACCTACCTCGTTGTATGACCTCGTTTCTAACTTGAGATAATCTTTCCTTCCTCCAAGTATTTGTCTACAACATAGTAGGTAATAAGATTAGTATTAGTAGCAAAGAAACACTTCTTGGCAGCCCAATATCACAAAAACTAACACCCGGGCAGCAAGCCTATAATTGGCGATGCAAACGCATTCCTTCAATCCTTTCACTTATAATCGTATTTTCTAACATACATTAACATGTACACATTATGTACAGACTATTTTAGTTCTACAATAGTCTTACAACAGCCCACAAAGTACAGCACATAACAATTCTACACAACCAACAAATGGACAGCGTAACGTTACCTCTCTTCACTACATTTCGATGTTGACAATTCCAAACCTGTTCCAACTCTAAACAAATTGCTACAACAAAATCTATGCATATAAATGGCCTTGAACCAGTATCAGAATAATAACAAATTAGTCATTAAGGACATGAGGCAATAGCCTTCCATCCAACATCCCACAAGTTCATACTAAGAACACAATTACAATATCATATAAGGACTCACTTTTGTGGTCTATAAAAGTGGTGAAGCAGCCTGGTTACATTACTATAAAACAAAAACTTGTTAACTACACAAGTATTACTTCATAATATAGCCAACCAAGAAGAGAAAAGCCTCTTAATTAACAAGAAAAGTATACAACAATCCTTAGAATACAAGCTGTCCAAAATTTCCAGCACAACATAGTAGCATATACTTCTTATTTTTCATGAAGGAACCATACTAAATGCACAACTATGATTACTTACCCTTGCCTTCAAGGTTCAGGTCTCTTTCGAGAACCCTAAAAGAGTCGTTTGGCTGCTTTACAATGTTAAGAAAAGTTGAGAGAAAACTTTGGAAAGCAATCGGATTTTTGTGTGTTCAAGTTAAAAAATGACTTGTGGGAGCTATTTATATAGACTCTCTTGGACGACTTTCTCCTTCACTTTTGACCACATAATAGTATATATTAAAAGGCCGGTGATTCAGCAGTTTGTCCCTCACAATTGGGCCTAATTGGTTTCCAAAGTTGATGGGCTTGGGCTGCCCATTTTCCAACTTTCTCTTCACTTAGTTTGGGCCCAAATGGTTAAGTGTGTTGTGATGTCTTTGGGCCCTTTTTAATATATTTCTTGGGCTGAATATACAGTCTATGTGTGATTCTAAAACATGGGCCAAATGTACACCCTTAACACGAACTTTATTCATAATCGGATTTGGATAATTTGACGTCGATCCTCATCTCCGTTCAGCTAGCAAATTTAAGCTAACCAAGTAGGTGACTCACCTGCTAGCTTCTTAAGTCCTACAAGCACGTCAATTCTCTTACTTTATTTAAGGTCATAATCTCCTCAATTCATCACAAAAAAAATATGAACTCGACCTTCTTAAGCGTTAGATGCACATATAGCCTATTAACATGAGATTCAAGCACTTTTACAAATTTGGTGCTAACTTAACCAAACCATGTCATGTTTCATTTGCATAGTACTAGTATTGTAAGACGTGGTGTGTTATATCCTCCCCCGTTAGGAACAGTCATCCTCGAATGTTAACACAATTGAATAGTTTAACCAAGTTTAAATCATTATTTAAACAAACTTTTGACAACACATTAAGTATTCGATCACAGGTACCTATTAGTGTCCCAATAATGCATGTTGGACTTTCTCTTTAGTTTCAAATAAGTAAGGTACATTGATTTCATCGTATCCTCGGCCTACTATGTTATATCTTTTGCTTGCTGGTTCCTCCAAAGTACTTTTGCTGAAGCTATTTCTTTGTTCCTTAGCTTCTTAACTCGACGATCTAGAATGGTAACTGGTACCTCTTCATAGGTGAGATCTTCTGTAATCTGCACATCCTTAATAGGAGTGATACGTGATGGGTCACCTATGCATATTCGAAGCATTGAAACATGAAAAACTAGATGAACCATGGAAAGCTCTTGGGGTAGCTCTGGTTCATATGCAACTTGGCCAAATCTCTTAGTAATCTGGTATGGCCCTATGTAATATGGGCTCAGTTTTCCTTTCTTACCAAATCTCATAATCCCTTTCATTGGAGATACCTTTAAAAATACTCAATCCCCTACTGAGAATTCTAGTCCTTTCCTCCTAGCATCCACACATGATTTGTGATGACTTTGTGCTGTTTCTAGTCGCTGTTGTATCACCTTAAATTTTTTCATGGCTTGTTGTACTAGATCTGGCCCAAGCAAGTTGGTTTTACCCACTTCAAACCATCCAATTGGTGACCTACATTTTCTCCTATACAAAGCTTCATAAGATGCCATCTTGATACTCGCATGGTAGCTGTTATTATAGGCAAATTCAATAAGTGGTAAACGTTCCACCCAACTACCTTTAAAGTCTAATGCACAAGATCGCAACATATTTTCAAGTGTCTGAATAGTGCATTCTGCTTGACCGTCTATTTGAAGTGGAAAGTTGTACTTAAATTCACTTGTGTCCCTAAACTCCTTTGGAAGGACTTCCAAAACATTGCAGTGAATTGAGATCCTCGGTCAAATGTAATGGAGATTGGGACTCCATGTAGCCTGACTATCTCTTTAAGGTATAGCTGAGCATATTCTTCAATTGTATAATCACTCCTAACTGGTAAGAAGTGTACTCACTTTGTGAGTCTGTCAACTATTACCCATATGGAGTCAAACTTCTGAAATGAGTGAGGCAAACCTGTAACAAAATCCATATTGATCATATCTCACTTCCAGGTTGGAAGCTCTATACGCTGCATATAACCTCCTGGCTTTTGGTATTCTACTTTCACCTGTAGGCAATTTGGACATTGAACCACAAATTTTGCAAGGTCCTTTTTCATGCCTCCCTACCAAAACACTCCCTTCAGGTCATGGTACATCTTAGTTGATCCTGGGTGGATGGAATATCGGGAATGATGGGTTTCCACCATTATCCTCTTTCTTAATCCATTAACATCGTGCACACATAATCTATTTTGTTAGTAAAGTAATCCATTTTGTGTAAGGTCAAAGCCCTCTACCGTACCTTGACTCACCTTTTCCTTAAGTTGTCGTAGAACAGGATCCTCGAACTATTTTTCTTTCACCTCCATTATCAATGAAGACTCTGCAGCATTCTGCATAATAACCCCTTCCTTGGGAGTTTCAAGAAGGTGAACTCCCATACTGGCTAACTGACATAGATTCTTAGCCATTCCTTGAGTTATCACAGCTGGATCACCAGTATTCATGATTGCCTTGTGACTCAGGGCATTGGCTACCACATTTGCCTTCCCCGGATGGTATAGTATATCAATGTCATAATCCTTTATTAGATCTATCCATTTCCGCTTTCTTAAGTTTAGGTCTTTCTGCTTAAAGATGTACAGCAGGCTCTTATAGTCAGATATACATCAATGTGAACCCCATACGAATAGTGGCGCCATATTTTCAAAGCAAACACAAGACCGCTGCTAGCTCAACATTATGTGTTGGATAAATTTTCTCCTGTGGTTGTAGTTGCCTAGACGCATAAGCAATTACCCTACCATTATTTGTCAATACACACCCTCAACCAACTCTTAAAGCATCATAATACACTGCATACCCCTCAGTGCCTTCCGGAAGCACTAGCATAGGCATAGAAGTTAGCTTATTTTTCAGCTCTTGGAAGCTCCTTTCATATGCATCATTCCATTGGAACTTGGTTGTCTTATGCGTCAACTTTGTTAGGGGCGCAGAAATAGAAGAAAGACCTTCAACAAACCTCCAGTAATAGGGTTCCAAGCCTAGGAAGCTCTGAAATTCCGTAGTATTGTCGGTTTTGGCCAATCTTTCACAACCTCTACCTTTTGTGAAACAACCCTTATTCCCTCATCAGCCATAATATGACCCAAGAATTCCACTAATTTAAGCCAAAATTCACATTTAGAAAACTTGGCATACAACTATCGATCACGATGAATCTGTAACACCTGTTGCAAGTGATCTGCATGATCCTCCTCTAATCTTAAATATACCAAAATGTCATCTATAAACACTATCACAAACACATCCAAGAATGGCTTAAATACCCTGTTCATCAGATCCAGAAAAATTGCCGGTGCATTCGTTAGCCCAAATAACATAACAAGAAATTCAAAGTGACCATAGCAAGTTCTGAAAGCTCTCTTGGGTATATCTTTCTCCTTCACCCTCACTTGGTGATAAACTGATCTCAAATCAATTTTTTGAAAAGCATTTGGCACGCTGTAACTGATCAAATAAATCCTCAATCCTGGGAGAGGATATTTATTCTTAATTGTCACCCTATTTAATTGTCAATAGTCGATACATATTCTCAAGATGCCATTCTTTTTGCATACAAATAACACTAGTGCACCCTATGGGGATACACTAGGTCTTATGAAACCCTTATCCAATAAGTCTTTTAACTGCTCTTTTAGTTCCTGCAATTCTCCTGGGGCCATTCTATATGGAGGTAGAAATAGGTTTAGTGCCTGGAAGTAAGTCAATACCAAAATCTATTTCTCGTTTAGGAGATAAGACTGGGAGTTCTTCAGGGAACATATCGACAAATTCATTCACTACTGGAACTGACTGAAGAGTTTGTGATTCTTCCTCCATATCCCTCACTCTAAATAGTTGATATATATATCCCTTAGATAACATCTTTCTGTCCTTAAAATAAGAGATAAACTTCCCCTTTGGTTCCCTAACATTGCCTTCCCATTCAAGAACTGCCTCATTTGGAAAGTAGAAGTACACTCTCTTAGTTCGGAAATCTACAGTGGCATAACAAGAAGCTAACCAATACATAACCATTATAACATCAAATTCCACTATTTCTAGCTCAATAAGGTCAGCCAATAAGTCACAGTTACAAACAGTTACTAAATAGCCATAATAAACCCTTCTAGCCATAATAGTTTCACTGTTTGGTGTAGACACTTCAAATGGTTTATTCAATAATTTAGGTGTTCTCTTAAGCTTCCCAGCAACTAGTGGAGTGATTTATGATAGTATAGAACTAGGGTCAATTAATGCATATACATTATGTGAAAAGATAGACAATGTACCTGTGACCACATCAGGCGACGCTTCCAAATTTTGCTGACTCCCCAGAGCATAGGTGCGATTTTGGACCCTGCTAGAGCTAGCTGACCCTCTAACACCTCTACCATGGCCCATAGGTGCCTGTTGACCCCTACCTGATGGAGGAACTGATGATGATGATACAACATCTGATCTAGTGGATTCTACTATATTACCTATACGCCTCCTCGGGCAAACTCTTATCATATGCCCTGGCGCACCATACCAATAAAAAGCGTCTATCCCAACACGACGTATACCCGTATGACTTCTTCCACACTATTTATAAGGTTCCCTAGGAGTTATTGTTGGCCTGATGAATATCCTGTTGTCCGTATACCTTGTCCCTCACCTCATTGAGCAAACTGATTACTCCGAGACCCTTGAAATTGTGGTGGAGCATTGGCTGCAGAGTAGGAGAGTGATGGCCTAGGCAGTCTATCAAAAAATCAAGGCCGAAGCTCACCTTGGGGTGGTGTAAACTACCCTATTGATCTAGCTCTTTTAGCCTGCCCTCTTTCCAACTCTTGTATCCTTCTCTTCTGCCTCTGATCCTCCAATTTTTGTGCAAAAGCCTGCATTCTCGCTATGTCCATATCTTTTTTCGAGGAAGCAACGGTGCAGTCTCTGACCAGATATGTATCCAACCTATCTACATATTGATGAACTCTATCTGCCATTGTAGCAACTACATTAGGAGCATACCTAGCCAGGTAATTAAATTGGAGGCTATACTCCCTCACGCTCATATTCCCTTGGTGGAGATTCAGGAACTGATATGAACGGGCCTCTCGGATCTCTAATGGCAAATAATGTTCAAGAAATGCCTCTTTGAATTCTTTTCAGGTAGTTGGAGATGCCTCTATGCCCTTAGATTGCTTCCAAGCTTCATACCATAATATAGCCACACCCTTTAGACTATATGTCGCTAACTCTACAGCTTCTGTACCACTCACGTACATAACATCTAAAGTACGCTGAATCTGATCAATAAAGTCCTGGGTTCTTCATAAGGATCTAACCCAGTGAAGGCTGGGGGGTCCAAAATTAGCGAAGTTATGTATCCTCGTACCAGCTGCCCTATTTGTACCACCTATACCCATAACTGGACCTTCTTGCCTTTGACCTTGGCCAGCAACTATACGACTTAATAATTGGACTGCATTTCTAAAATCCTACACGGTAGCATCAATAGGTGTTTCTAGCGTAATTTCACTACTCTTGGGTTCATTAGGAATTGGAGGAGTTGGAGATGTCTGTGACAGAGAATCCTCTCGAACCTCATCTCGTTGTCTCACCTAGCTAGGTATACCAACTACCACTTCTAATCCCTTCCTTTTACCTTTGTTCTGCCTTGTTTCTGGCATACTTGTTGTACAAAATAATATAGGAATTAGACACAATGAACCTATTACACCTGACTTTATGGTAGGATTTAAAGAATGAAAAGAAAATAATAATTCCTAAATGCCACGTAGCCTCATGCTTATAAATGTGGTGCACAACACATTGATAAGCAAGATTCTACATAGACACGACTTTGTAGACTCCCTAGGATGACCCGCTCAGATACCACTTCTGTCACGCCCCAAGTCCTATTAGGGCGACTAGCACCCATTGTCGATAAGGCCCGGGAGAACCAACCAGTATCTATGGTCTTTTTATATATCTTATAGGGGATTTTTACATTTGACATGCCTTTAAGAAATTAAACAATGACAACAAGCCAAAAGGAAATGCATATGACTAGGCAGTTAGGGCCACGGTAATTAAAGTACGAGACATGACCACACTTTGCTTAACATAGTCTACAAAGCCTCTAGATAAGAGAAAAACATCTGATAAGGGTTGGGACAGAAATTGCCTCAACTAACTATACAACATAAACATATAAGCTCTAGACACAGACAAAGCCCCGGAGCAGCTTGATACCCTGTACTCCTACTAGGGAAATCTACTAGCACCTGTACCTGCAGCATGAAATGCAGGTGCCCCGTAACGGACGTTAGTACGAGATAATGTATTGAATATGTAAGGCAGGATATACTATATATGAAGTAACAACTCAAATGAAACTATTTACTGGTGTAGGACAAGAGACCACCTTTAGTTATACTGTGGGATCATGTACTTTATGTCCTTTATATTAATTTACCTTTACTATATAATCTGTGCATAATTGTAATACAAATGACCAACTAATCAATGCTAAAACTGTATCAGGATTGTCCTTGGCTAGGTTATTCCTTAACCCCTCGGGCTACCACCTGTGATAGGATCGTCCCTGGCTAGGTGATTCTTCTACCCCTCAGGCTACCACCTAGCAATAAATAATGTATTGGGATCGTCCTTGGCTAGGTTCTTGCTTAACCACTCGGGCTACCACTTGTGATAAGATCGTCCCTGGCTAGGTGATTCTTTCACCCCTCGGGCTACTACCTATCAGTATACAATATACTTTATCTTTCAATTACCATTGAGATGGTTCGTTTGGTGGTCACAATATTAGGGATGTAGGATTGTATATGTAGCATGTGACATATAGATAATCACACAAGACAATAATATAATGAAAAAGAGTACGTTACACAATAATGAAATGCATATGAAATGGAACAACTCGTGAACTTTATTTAGTAACAAGAACCCATGTAACTTGGTATCCAAGCATGTATGAAAATTTGAAAGTGACTATATATAGAAACATATGAACATGTCAAAGAGTGGAAAAACAGTTAATTGTTGTGTCAAAGTTGGTAAGTGCCCTTATGTGCCAAGGAAGGATCTATGTTTCATGCCAAACAATACGAAATCAAGTAGACTTACATACCTCGTTGTATGACCTTGTTACTATCTCGAGATAACCTTCCCTTCCTACAAGTATTTATCTACAATATAGTGGGTAATAAGACTAGTATTAGCAGCAAAGAAACACTTCTTGGTAGCCCAATATCACAAAAACTAACACACGGGCAACAAGCCTATAATTGGCGACACAAATGCATTCCTTCAATCCTTTCACTTATAATCGCATTTTCTAATAGACATTCACATGTACACATCATGTGCAGCCAATTTTAATGCCACAACAGTCTTACAATAGCCCACAAAGCACAACACATAACAATTCTACACAATCTGCAAATGGATAACATAATGTTACCTCTCTTCGCTACATTTTGACATTGACAATTTCAAACCTGTTCCAACTCTAACCAAACTTTTCCAACAACATTTATGCATAAAAACATCCTTGAAATAGTCTAGGAATAGTAAAAAATCATTCATTAAGGATGTGAGGCAATAGCCTTCCATCCAACAGTCCACAAGTTCATACTAAGAATACAATTGCAATATCATATAAGGACTCACTTTTGTGGACTGTAAAAGTGGTGAAGCAGCCTTTTTACATTACTATAAAACCAACCTTTGTTAACTACACAATTATTACTTCATAATATAGCTAACCAAGAAGAGAAAAGCCTCTTAATTAATAGGAAAAGTGTATAACAATCCTTAGAATACAAGTTGTCCAGAATTTCCAGCACAACATACTAGCATATACTTCCAGTTTTTCATGAAGAAACCATACTAAATACACAACTATGATTACCTACCTTTGCCTTCAAGGTTCAGGTCTCCTTCAAGAACCCTAAAAGAGTTGTTTGGCTGCTTTACAAAGGTAAGAGAAGTTGAGAGAAAACTTTGGAGAGCAATCTGATTTTTGTGTGTTATAGTTGAAAAATGACTTGTGGGAGCTGTTTATATATACTCTCTTGGCCGACTTTCTCCTTCAATTTGACCAAATAATAGTGTATATTAAGAGGCTGGTGATGCAGCAGCTTGGCTCTCACAATTGGGCCTAATTGGGTTCCAAAGTTAATGGGCTTGGGCTGCCCATTTTCCAACTTTCGCTTCACTTAGTTTTGGCCCAAATGATTAAGTGTGTTTTGATGTATTTAGGCCCTTTTTAATATCTTTTTAGGGATGAAAATATAGTCCATGTGTGATGCTAAAACATGGGCCAAATGTACACCATTAACACAGACTTTATTCATAATTGGACTTGGACAATTCGACGTCGAGCCTCGTCTCCGTTTAGCTAGCAAAGTTAAGATAAGCAAGTAGGTGACTCACCTGCTAGCTTCTTAAGTCCTACAAGCATGTCAAGTCTCTTACTTTATTTAAGGCCATGATCTCCTTAACTCGATACAAAAAAAATATGCACTTGACCCTCTTAAGTGTTAGACGCACATATAGCCCATTAACACGAGATTTAAGCACTTTTACAAATTTGGCGCTAACTTAACCAGACCATATCATGTTTCATTTGCATAGTACTAGTATTGTAAGACATGGGGTGTTACATCTACATTAAGTTTTCTCACATTATTTCACTCTTGAGTTGCATGATTTTCAACTAGCATTTCACATGTAAGTTTTTGATAAAATATTTGGTTATAGATTATTGATTTATTGATTATCTACTATATGGCTTATGAGTCAAGTGACTTTATGATACTAAAAGGAACATTTGTATATGATGATTTCATGAAAAGTATCTATGGTGTTGCAATGGGACCACTCATTATTGAGGGGGTGATATGCCTCAACTACCTTGTTGGGGGATGCTATGCTTGTACTATTATGTTGAGGGGTATGTACCTCAATCGCCTTGACGGGGGGTGGTAAGCTCATATTACCATGTTGAGGGATATATACCTCAATCACTTTGTCGGGGGATGGTAAGCCCGTTCTACAATGTTGATTGGTGGATAACTTAATCGCCTTGTCGGGGGTGGTAAACCCGTGCTACCATATTGAGAGGTAGATACCTCAATCGCCTTATTGGGGGGTGGTTAGCCCGTATTACAATTGAGGGGTAGATACCTCAATCACCTTCCAAGGCGGTGGTATTCCTTTGATTCTAAGTATTAGTTTTCTTGGTTTATGATGATGGTCTCTTTCTACATATGTAGTATGTCCTATACTAGCATGTTTTACTTCAAGCATTGATCATGCTTGCCATGTTATTAATATACTATCCTTGCTTATGATTATGCATTTTGACTATGTTGCCTATCTCTTGTTGCATTGCATCCTACATACTTAGGACATTCAAATGTACTAACACATACTCTATGCCTACATGATATTACCATCTAGGAATCGGAGCTCCTTACGATCATCCTCTAGGTGGCTAGTTATGATATCTTGAAGATAAGCTTTGGTGAGTCCTCATGTTCTGGAACAGTAGCTATACTACTATTGCTTATGTTATTTTATTATTTTGAACTCTTGATACTATGAAGGTAAGCCCGAAAAGTCTATGTCTAGAGGTGTTGTTGGTCAAGTGATTTAATTATACTATGTTCTTGACTCTTTTTTGTTTGTGGTTATCTAAAACTTCCCTTGGTCCCTCGCCCTTCTTTCTATGCTGTTATTATTGTTTAATAGCTTTCGCGACCAAGGATGTGTAAATGATATACCAAGAGGCTTGTTTGGGGTCCCTTCAGGTTCCCATTTGTTGTGTCACATCTAGTCCCTAGGCTTGGGTCGTGACACCACCTTGGGTTACCTCCCAACCAGCTCCTGATTTATTGTTGTGGCACAACATGGACAAAATGGTTACCCAGACTTCACCAATCACCCAAACTCCATTCTTCAAATTATCTAGACTCTTCATAGACTGGCAGATATTGAAGAAAACTTCTTCGTTGTTCAACCTAAACCTGAGTTGACTGGCTTCCATATCTACTAGTGCTCACCCAATGGCCATGAATAGACTTTCCAAGATGATTGGAGTGTCAAAGTCGACTTCATAGTATAGGATCACAAAGTCTGCGAGGAATATGAACTCCTCAACTTTGAGCAGTACATCATATAGTATCTCCACCGGCGTCTTCACCATGTGATTAGCCATAAATAACTGCATGCTCATCGGAATAGGGGCTCCCAATCCAAACTTCTTGAATACTACAAGGGGTATCACATTAATACTTGCACCTAGATCACATAGTGCCCTTATGAACTCCACATCTCCTATGGTACAGGGTATGGTGAAAGAACTGGTATCTTCTCGCTTTTGAATCAACGACCTCATAGCAATAGCACTACAATGTTGAACCTCTTGAGGGAGCTCCTGATTCACAGTGTGCTTCTTCATAACCAGCTATTGCATGTAATTTGCATACACTGGCATCTTCTCTAACACCTCAATGAGAGAGATGTTGATGGAGAGTTGTTTCAGCATTAAGAGAATATGCTGAAACATGCCTTCCTCCTCCCTCTTTTTGATTCTTTGAGGGAGGTGAGGAGGAGGCTTAGGAATGGGCTTCAACTTCCATGATGCATCAGCAGCTTCACGTACCCCATACTTTCCATGATCATTTCTGATATGGTCATCCTTGGCCGCAACTTTCTCCACTCAAGCATCCTCCTCATCAACTAGCATGGGAGGATCAATGGTGCTTTTTCCACCATAAGTAGTAATCCCCATACACTTCCCTTCATTCTTAGGGTTCCAAACTATGTTACTAGGTAATGTACCCCTTTGACGTTGATTGACATGATTTGATACTTAACAAACTGTTGATTAAGTTGTTTGATAGCAACAGAATGAGACTCAATCTTCTGGTTAATACTGAAAATCTCAAATTTCATACTCTTCAGAGTCTCTTCCTATGTCTCAGCTTTCTTCAACAAGTGATCAAATGTCTCCTCAATTCTTGCCCTACTTGCACTTGTGTCATGGTTATGTGGAGGTACATAGGGACCGTTCCTAAAGCCATCTTTGCGACTCAAATCTATGTCTCTCTCTAGGCCCCTGTTTAAGTCATAATAACATCTGCAGTTTTCCCTGAAAGCTCCATCTTTGTTGAATTTCTGACCTTGGTTTCCTTGAACTTGGCGCCAATAATCCTAATTGAACCCTTGGGCGTTGGTCCAAACCTCCCCCCACCCCATTTGATCAGTAGTAAAACATATGTCCTCCTCATAATAAGGCTCATAATACATGGGTAAACATAGAGGTTGACAAACCACTGCCTTGACTTACTCCTTTTTCTACTTCATCATCACCTCCATGCCCTTGAGAATTCGAGCAAGCTCATGCATAATTTGTTTATTTATCTTAGCTTGCTCTAAATAGACACTAACAACACATGAACTTTTGGTAGATGGTTTGTCTTTCTGCACCCATGCATGATTATTTTTTTACCATTTTCTCCATACTATCTGTAATCCTTGCGAATGGTTTATCCAAGAAAATGCCCCCTATAATAGTGTCAGCAGAAGATTAACTGCTCTTATCAAGGTCACGGTAAAAGATCTCCACTAAGCTATCATCAACTATCTTATGGTCTCGGACAGTCCTCAAGCACTTAGTGAACTGCTCCCATGTAGTACATATGGAATGACCAAGAAGTTGCTCAAAGTTGTTGATCTGATCTTTCAACTTGAGCTTCTTGGATATAGGGAAGTACCTCTCCAAAAAGGCCTTCTGCAATTCAGCCCAGCTAGTGATCAAATTTTGTGGGAGCTCAGGTAGTCATAGTGCTGCATTGCCTGTAAAACACAATGGGAAGATAGGAAGTCAGACAACATCTATAGATAGATTCTATGTTCCCATCACACACTTTCAGATGAATGAAATATTGTGTAGATGGCTATGAAGATCCTTCGTTGGTAAGCCTGCAAATAGCCTATGGTTTTTCAACATCTGAAGCAACTCACTCAAGACAATGGACTTTGTGTTAGCCCGTAATGGTAGAAACATAATAGCTCTAATCACCTCCATAGCCATAGGATTCAGCCTGTATTAATTCCACCAATAAGCATTGACATTAAATTCATAATGATGTGGAGAAGCGTCCTCAATAGGAGGTGGGTTCTTTTGATCAATAGTTTCATCGTCGTTCCTATTTAGAGCTGTATTAGCCACATTGTTAGCATTATCTCTCAATCAAATGGAGTCAAGGGTTCGCCTCGAATTCTTGTGTTGGGCATACACTTACACCCTATAAAGAAAAAAAAATAGCAAAAAATACAAAATATGGGAAAGAAGTATTAATACTAAAATCACTATGAATTAACTAAGTCTAGCTGTGCTCTCAACAACTGTGCAAAAATATTGATGTCGACCAAGTTACACCTCCTTTTCGAGGATAAAGATGTTGTTGTCAAGAAATAGAATCTAACTAATGTTAGAGTAGAACCCACAGGGAATAAATAAACTTAAGAGAATTCAATTGCTGTAATTTGTGTGATTAACTAACTTACTTCCCAAAATGTGGGGGGGCGGGGTTGCAATAATCAATAGAAAAGTAAGCCTAGCTGTCACAAGAGTAAAATCAATATGGATAGAAACTAGGGTATTATGTTTCCCATGATTCCCATACTTAGTATCACCAGATAACCTAATTCTTTTCTAGTGTGTAGCATATAGAATAGTAAGTTAATTCACCAAACACTTTGGTCCAGGCTATAGGCGAATTTCATTACGTGACTTGGCTCATTTTCGTTGTGTGTATTACTAACCCTTACCTATCAATTCCATTACAATCTCCCCTTGGTCCATTTCAGTTGATTAGATGAGAACACATCAATCAAACCCAATTAATTAATCTCTTTTCCTATTCATTACTATCTTGATCCAACCAATAACACTAGGCTGGTTGTAATGTTGTCCATCACTAAAAAACTTGCAAAACAAGGAGAATTAATTAATACAAAAATGCACATTTTCCAAGAGTTATGAATTATCCAGTTTTACTTTGTTAGTTCTTCATGGTTCTCCTAACCTTAGTTGTTGATTTAGCTACTCATGACTTGTGTGGATGCAACACTTATTAATTGGAATGACATAATAGAGCACTTACACAATTGAATTAAGAACAATCAAATCCAACTTCAAAAAGAACCAGAAGATTTAAAATGAAACCATAGTACAAGAGTTCTCAAAACTCTCCTATGTTAACTCACCATTTTTCCTCTCTAATTACTAAGTTTATATGTATTTTGCAAAAATATTTTGAAAAATAACCTAAAATCCTATTTATATTATTTAAAATACAAGTCCAAAAAATAATAGGATAGTTGGGAAGGTACGCCGCACAAAAGGGATTATGGGCCTTATTGCATTCCACAACCTGTAATCGGGGTCTCGTACAATGCTGCTGGAAATCTGGACTTCAAGTCTATGATACCCCTTTATGACCCGTCAAGTGGTTTACGACTCATAAAGAGGGTTTCATTTGATGAATCTTCAAAAAGTCTCTATCTCTAATCCTCATAGCAGAACCATGTTCTACAACTCGTAAATCATTCCACAACCCATATGCATATTCATAGAACTAACATCAAAAAATCATCCCCTCGCTAGAATTGTCCACGAAACCCACTCTACAATCCATAGAATAAATTAAGTCTCGTAAAGGGTCTTACACTACATCAAAATTAGTAACTTCTGCATTTGCTTCCAAAAATAAAGGTCAATCTTGGAATCTTGCAAATATAACACAGAAACCGATAAAACCAATTAACGTCACATTGAAAACACATAAAATTTCATGTTTTACGCATCAAAAGTGTTGTATTTTGACAGTACATCATTAGGCTGGTTAGGGTAGCTAGGGTTGCCAAAACAACATAGTATAGGACTTATATCGATTGAAAAAGTCAGAAATGCCCTTTATTGAAATTGCTAGAGTTGTCCACAAAACCTTTCTAGGGGTCGTGGAATGACTTGCGGGTTGTATCTTGCCTCGTAGGCCAAGGTGTCAAAAAAGTTGAGATACTAGAATTTTATCTTCTTACACACGAGTATACAACATAGCTCATAGATAAACTTACGAGCCATAGGACACTTGGTAGGAAGATCTCAGACTTCGTTAAAGTTTAGTTCCCCAGGGCCTCCACCTATGGGACCAACTTATAGGCCCTGAAAAAACATACAGGCATGTCTGATCATTCGTAATTCAATTTCAAAAAATCACTTAATTTTCCATTTTTACTGGGCCCTTTCCATAATACCACCTATGATTCATGGATTCCTTTATGGGTCGTAAATTGGCTCCTAAGTTCTGACCATCGGTAAATTTTCCGTGTTTCAATTTCTCGATCCTAAAAACATGAGAAGTGTTACATTATCTCTCCCTTGGGATTATTCCTCATCAAATTAGACTGAATTATGCTTGAATAGAGTAGAAATACAGTCATCATCATAGCATATATGCAAAAATGCAACTACATTATCATTTTCATAAAATCATCAAACTTATGCATCAAATATCATTCAAAAATAGTTTTATGGTTATGTATGCATGCATCTTAATTAGAAATATGCATTTGTGAGAATTTTGAAGGAATGGATTGTATTTATTACCTTAGGTTTGAGTAAAAGGAAAGAGGAAAGGGTATCATTTCATCATATTCAGGAAAGGGTATCGTTTCATCATATTCACTTTAGCCTCCCAAATAGCACTTTTATCTTGTTGATTTCTCCGTAACACCTTGACAGATGCAATCTCTTTTTTCCTAAATTTCATTATTTGCCGGTGCAAGATATTAACTAGTACTTCTTCATAAGTTAAATCTTCTTTAATGGTCATATTTCAATGACACAAAAGAATTAGGATCACCCAAGCATTTCCTTAGCATCAAACATGAAATATCGGATGAGCCATAGCTAATTTTCTAGGAAAATCCAGTTGATAGGCTACCTTTCAAACTTTCTTCATGATTTCATAAGGTCAAACATACCTCGGACTCGATTTACCTTTCTTGCCAAAGCACATTAGTCCTTTCATTGGGGAAGACTTCAAATACACCCAATCACCTTCACTAAACTTCAATTCTCCTCTTCTAACATCAGCGTATGACTTTTCATGGCATTGAGAAGCCTTCAACCTTTCCCACATGACTTTCACCTTCTCCATGGCATCGAGCATCAAGTCTAGTCCAAATAAGGACATCTCTCAAACTTCAAACCATCCCACCAGTGATCTACATTATCGGGGTCATACCAATACTTGAATGAAAATCGTTGTTATAAGCAAATTCAAGAAGAGGTAAGTCATCATCCAAACTTCCATTATAATCAAGCACACACTCCCTTAACATATCTTCCAAAGTTTTTATTGTCCTTTCGGTTTGTCCATCCACTTAAGGATGAAATGCAATATAGAATCTTACCTTCATACCAAGGCCCTTTTGGAATGACTTCCAAAAATGAGAAGTTGAATACCTCTATTCCGATATGATGGACAATGGCACCCCATACAACTTCACCAATTCTTGGATATAAACCTTGAGTAATCCTCTACACCATAAGTAGTCTCCATCGGTAAAAAGCTTGTTGTTTTCGTCATTCTATCCACAACTACCCATATTGAGTCAAATTTCTTTCTTGTCCTTGGCAACCCTGTAATAAAATCCATATTCACTATCTCCCATTTCCAAGTTGGTATCTTAATATGTTGAGTCAAACCATATGGTCTTTGATGTTCCACCTTTACTTGTTGATAATTTACATATTTCATCACACATCTTGCTATGTCTTTCTTCATGTTATTCCACCAACACAAGTCTCTTAAATCTCTGTGAATTTTGGTGGATCCTAAATTAATAGAATACTTGGAACTATGAGCTTCATCAAGTATCTTTTTTCCTTAGTCCATCCATATTGGATACACCACTAGCCCTTGATAACGCAATACTCCATCTCCCCCTTGAGAGAAAACTTCCACCTTTTTATCAACCACCAACTTTTTCAACTCCACTAAGCTAGGATCCATGTATTGCTTTGTCTTAACTTCCCCAATTAAAGATTACTCTGCCCCGTTAGGTACTAACAAACCACCATCACTTAGGTTGTTCAGTCTTACACCCAAACGGTCCAAATGGTGTAGTTCTTTGACCAATTCCTTATTTCCACCTTCAAAATTACCGTGTTGTGTTAGCTACAATATTAGCTTTGCCGAGGTGATACATCACACTCATGTCGTAGTCTATTAAAATTTCCAACCATATTTTTATCTTAAGTTCAAATCCCTTTGTCTAACTGTATATGAAAACAAACTCTTGTGGTCGATGAATATATCAACATGTACCCCATATAGATATTGTTGCTAAATCTTTAATGCAAACACAACAGTTAACAACTCAAAATCATGCATCAGATAGTTCTTCTCATATGTTGTGTCGACATATAAACCAAGCCTATATGTAAGGCATCACAATACACAATAAAACCATCTAAACCTTCGAGCAATGTCAAAATAGGAGCCGAAGTAAGACGATCCTTCAACATTTGAAAGCTCTTGTAACATTTATTAGATCATTGGAATTTTGCCCTTTTTTAGTCCAACTTAGTCAAAGGAGAAGCAATGGAGGAAAATCCTTCAACAAACCTTCTATAGTGTCCAGCCAAACCCAAAACCTTCTAATTTACGAATGAGACGAATAGTCTGGGCCAACTCTTTACAGCTTTTGTCTTCTTTGGATCAACCCTAATACCATCCTCCAGCATAATATAGCAAAGAAAAGCCACCTTTCTTAACAAAATTCGCACTTGATAAACCTGGCAAAGAGTTATATATCTCTCAATGTTTGCAACATAATCCTCAACTGATCATCATGCTCTTTCATATCCCGTGAATACACCAATATATCATCTATAAATAACACTATAAACATATTCAAACACAGTTTGAAGATCTTGTTCATCAAATCCATAAAAGCAGTACGGGAATTTGTTAGTCCAAATGAGATAAGCAAAAATGCAAAATGACCATACCAAGTTCTAAATGTCGTCATTGGGATGTCATATTTCTTCACCATCATTCAGGGATGTCCGGATCAGAGATCAATCTTGAAAAAGAATCTTGTACTTTGTAGTTGATCAAAGAGGTCATTGATCCTTGGAAGTGGATATTTGTTTTTGATGGTTCCTTTATTTAATTTTCGATAATCCACACACATCTGAAGTGACCTATCTTTCTTCCTCACAAACAATATGGGAGCACACCATGGTGATATATTAGGTCTTGTGAACCCATATCAAGCAAATCTTTCAATTGTTCCTTCAATTACGTTGAGTCCATTCAGTATGGAGAGATAGAAATAAGATAGTGTTGATCAAGAGATCAATACCAAAATTGATTTTTCTTATAGGATTAATACTGGGTAGGTCATCAAGGAAGACTGGGGAAACTAATTCACTATAGGGACCGAATCAAGAGGAGTACATGGTACTTAACATCCATGACTCATACAACATGATATATATAACCTTTAGATATCATTTTCATTGATTTCGTATAAGAGACAAACTTTCCTTAGAACACAGAATTTGTTCCCCTCCACTCTTAGATGCGATCATTAGGGGTTTGGAATGTAACCATATAGGTCTTACAATTAATAGAAGCATAGGATGCATGCAACCAATCCATACCAAGAATAACATCCAAATCGATCATTTCAAACTCAACAAGATCACATGGAAAGACTTTATATAAGACAACACGGGACAACTTATATAGACTTTCTTGGCTAGGATTGACTCACCAATAGGACTATAAACCGGAGAGGATTCGAACAAGACTTCTAGAGACAAATCAAATTTTATGGAAACATAAGGAGTAACAAAAGACATATTAGAACTGGAGGTCAAGCAAAGCATATACATCATGATTAAAGACTTTCAACATATTGGTAACCATATCTGAAGCCTCATCAACTTCTTGTCTAGCATGCAAAACATACAGTCAATTACAACAAGAACCACCAACTTGAGCTTTGGCACCTTGTTGCACTTGCCCTTTTTGAAACATTTGGGCTTGGAGACACCCTTCCTTATCTTTATTAGCAATATAACGACACCCAGTAATCTTGTGGCCCATCTTTACACAAATAAAGTGTGCACCCAAACCTCTCAAACATTCACCAATGTGGTTCCTCCCACACTTGTGGTACCTAGGAGAAACAACAACACCTTTCACAAGATCACCTTGAGCCCTAGGATTTGCTCGTTTCTCTTTGTAAAAACTTTGAGGAGTACCTTTTAAAGACCCTTGGACTTGCTGGAATTAGTCACCACCAGACTTACCATTAGAGAACCCACCATCACGAGGATCCCTCTTAGATTCCCTCGACCTCATCTTTTTCAACTTTTCACTCTCATATTATTTTCATAAGTCAAAGTCTAGATATATCCATTTCCTTGATGAGCATAGCAGCTTTGCACTCCATGTCTACCAAGTCAGACATGCCTTAAGTGAAATTATTCATACAGGGCCTAAAGCCAACCACAAAGGAAAGAGAAAATTTGGAAAACTTCATAAATTTGATGGTATACTCCTTCACACTCATCTCTCCTTCCTTTAAGTCCATGAGTTCCATCACCTTAGACTACCTTAGCTCAAGAGGGAAGAAACAATCAAGAAAAGCAGCCTTCAATATCTCACAATCAATGGCACCTTCTTAAACTCTCTCAAACTTCAATTAAGAGAACCAAACTTGAGCCTCTCCCTTACGTTGATAAGCCGTTAGTTCAGCCTTCTCTTCTGATGATACTCCCATAATATCCACTACCTTGTACACCTCATCAATCAACTCTGGGGGATCTTCATCCACCTTTGAACCATGAAACTTCGAGGGATTATCCTAGAAAAATCCCTTATAATTGAAGCCAAAGTAAGAGTCCTTAGGGAATCCACAGCTTGATCCAACAAAATTATCGCGACTTTGAACTCATCAGTAGATACTAGTTTTTCTTGAGGGATATATGGAGCTTGAGGAGCTTGGTCAGCATTAGCATTATTTTCCTTTGGCAATGGAGCACATCATGGAGCTATCTCTGGAAATATCAAGGGAAAATTTTAGGATACGAAAGCTTCAAAGGCACCACATAGAGTTCCAAAGAAATAAAGTTTTCCTAAGACGTCTCGTAGCCTTACATTCATGGATGTGGCATGCTTCACACCAATGAATAGACTCTACTCTATGCAACATGTTAGGCTTCCTAGGATGCTTTCAAATTTGTGCTCTGATAGCACTTTTGTCACGATAAGGACCTAAGGCCTAGTCGTAACATGAAAAATGTGACACCCAAAGGCATCCCATCCAAGACTCATGTTCATAGTAAAAGCATTCATAAAGGTAAAATAAGCATACCCAAGAGATTAAGCAAGTGAAAATATACATAAGCTAGAGTATGAAAATCCATGATATCCATTTGTCCAATTCATGCCCCTACATCATAGATCTTGGTGGGGTCTAGCACATAGTTCACCCTCAAGAGGGCTTATTTCCGAAGCATGGGAACTCATCGATAAGTCTTCAAGCTTAGAAATCCAAATTCTAGCCTCAATATGGAATGATCTCCTTGTCATCCGTACCTACATGGTTAGATTATGTAGGAATGGAAATATGTATTAGCATGTAGAATATACAAAGATATAAGTATTCCATAAATCAAAAGATATCACAATAATATCAATATGGATAAATTACAACCAATGGAAGAGGGACACAATATGTGTGAGGATTCAATTTAAAAACTTGAGAAGAAATGTCATGAATCCATTCTTAACCTTAGCATATATATGTGGGAATAGGACCTAACTGACATATAAGATCATGCAGAGTATTACATGAAATCATGATGTTCACCCTACATCAAGCTAAGAGGAACCTACTTTGCCAAGGTAAACTCGGTCCTCACCCTATAGGCTCTATCTTAGCATGGTGATAACCATCATTTGACCCCACCTTTTAGGATTTATCCCAGCACAGTGAGTGTCCATTATGTAAGCTAATTGGATCCAATATCACACATTTAAGGCATAAATATGAAAATCATTCCTGCGGTGGCGTATAATTATGGGACTTAAGGATTTATGTAAGGACTCTTGGGGATAGTCCCCCTTAGACAAGTCAACTTGGTGCTAATTCATATCCTACATAATATATATATATATATATATATATATATATATATATATATATATATAACATTCCTATATTAACATCATCATCAATATTAGGGTATTTATCACCCTCTTTATCATAGCATCGTCATAGATTTAACAACATCATAGTTGTCATATCATCATCATCAATATTTAAAATATGCTTTTCATACTTGAAGTCATGATTATAGAAATCCATAACTTTATCATAAGAAACTAGGACTAAATGTGGGTCTGTCGATATTCGAGTCGAAGTCAGACAATTGAGTAAGATTCATGAAGAAAATATGCAATTAAAATAAAATGAAATCTATTAATAATGGAACTCACGTTAAGTCATTGAGCTCCAATCATGCATACCTTGGAATCACATGCTTTTTGTTGAAAATAATATACATAATGAAATTCATCATAAATAAATTATCAATTAATAATAATCACATATAGAAATCACAACTCAAGCATTACGGATCATAGCTTAAACGCCCAAAAGCATTCATCATGAAATTTTGACATGAATATTGTTTTGGATTGGTCTCCATGGATCAAACTAATCCACGAATAAAGCCCTACTTACCTCAAGTAGATTCCTTATAATTTGAGAGGAAAATCTGGAAAAACTTTGGTCAATCATCAAGCTTTAGCTTCAATGGAACCCTTTACTTAGAAAGGCAATAATTGAGAACCCTTGAGAGAAATTTGGGAATTAAAAGCTTTGGATGAGTTAAGAATAGGACTTTATAGAGGTTAAGTGCATTAGGGTAGTTAGAGTAGCCAAAAAGGGCATAGTTTAGGACTTATATAATAGGAAAAATAAAAAACACCATTTATTAAAACTGTCAAAGTCTTCCATGAAACCCCTTCTAGGTCTTTAGAACGACTTACGGGTTGTATCTTGCCTTATTGGTCAGGGTATCATAAACGTTGAGATACTGAAATTGCAGCTTTTTACCAATGAACATGTAGCCCGGCTCGTAGCTAAACTTATTAGTCATGGGACAGTCCATAGGATGACCCCAGATATAGATAAATTTTGGTTCCCAGAGCCTCCACCTATGAGACCTAATTATGGGTCGTGGGCAACCATATGGGCTAGTCTGATAATTTGTAAGTAAATTTCCAAAAATTCTTCAATTTTTCATTTTCACTAGGCACTTTCCACGATACCGCCTATGACCGTGGGATTCTTTTACTGGCTATAAACTGGCTCGTAAGTTCTGACCATAGTAAATTTTTCGTGCTTTAGTTTCTTAGGCATACAAACATCAGGGGTGTTATAGGCAGCCATGATATTTCTATTACGATATATTTTACTTGCTTATTCCCTTATGTATGCTCACTCTGTCATATGATTTCTTATGATTTGAACACGAGGCTTATAGGATTCTTTCAAGCATCACATAGTGGTTAGGCCTTAGGTCTATGACATGACAATATTTTTACCTCTTTCTTTCTATTCAAGCCTAAGCTACTTAATATGATATATTTCTCCAATATTCTCAAGAACACATGTCTCTTCTTACATTGCATGCATGCATGATCATGTAATTGTTTATGAATGATGTTTGATGCATAAGTTTGATGATTTATATGAAAGTGATGAATAAGCTGCAGTTTTGCATATATTTTATGATGACGACTATGTTTCTACTTTAATCAAGCATATTTCTATCTCATTTAAGGATGAATAATCCTAAAAGGGAGATATTATAACATCATCGTGTTCATGGGATTGGAAAATTTAGATATTATAACACCATCGTGTTCATGGGCTTGGAAAATTTAAGTTAAGGAATTTTGGCACTTATTTGGTCCTATAAGCCAGTCTATGGCTTGAGGATGGATATATGGGTCATAGGAAGATTTCGTGGATCAAGTATAGTGAAAGCAAAAATTATGGAATTTCTTAATGTTGATTTGTAATTAATTGGACAGACCATCAGTGAAACTATGGACTATGTATGGCATCATCAAAGGTACCTTTAAAAGGTGGGATATATTTTAAGTATGGGAAGTTCCCATGGGGCGACCTATGACCCATAAAAAGAACAATAGGTCATCCTGCATGTTTGTGGTTTAAAATGTGCATATTCTATTGACTAAATTTTTGTTGGCATAGATTTTACGAGCGAAGTCATGAGACATAGATTGAACCATGACTCATGGAAGGGGTCTCAGGATTAGCTCTGACTGTTTTAATGAAAGGAATATTCGACATTTTTTATTCATTTAAGTCCCAAACTACATCGCTTTGGGCCTCATAACCAACTTAACTGACCCCAACCTTAGAAGTTCTATTCCTAACTCATTTTAATTCATTCATACTCATAATTCTCCCAAGGGTTCTCAACTCTTTCTCTCTCTAGAATAAGGACTTTGCTAAGAATTTCAAGGTTTTTCTACTCCAATTCTTAAGGATATTACTTGAGGTATGTCGGAGTTCATTCATGGATTACTTTCATCTATGAAGCTCATTCCAAAACCTTCTTTTTATCCAAATTTTATGATGATTTTCTATGGGCTTTTATGTTATGATTCCCAATGGATGAAGTATAAATATTCCATTAATATTAAACCTATCTATACACAAATTGTGAAACATTATACAATTTATACGATTTTTAGGCAAAAGTATGTGATATCAAGTATGCATGGTTAGGGCTTGATGAATTGATGTGGGTTCCTCTACTAATTATCCAAATTGATTTTATTTACATGTTTGATGTATTGCCAAAATACAACACATTTGATGCCTAAAACATGAGATTTTATGTGTCTTTAATGCGACTTTTCATGATTTTTATGTGTTTATTTGTTTGTTTTTGCAGAAAGTATATTTATTTAGATTTTGGAACAAGTTGCAGATTTTGTTGATTTGTGAAATCTACGAGCTGTACTACGAGTCATAGCCTAAACTACAAGTCGCGGGAGCTATTCATAGCAATTAACTGTGTTTAAAACAAATTCTGAAAAATGTGAAGTTCAGCCATATTAGCTTAAGATATGAGTCATAGTCCTCTCTGTGACTCATAGAAAGGGGCCTCATAGCAATTAACAGTGTTGGTTAAAACTGGACCAAGAAATAAAAGAGTGGACTATGAGTCATAGACCAAACTATGACTCATAGAGGTGAAACGTAGTAGTGATGAATAGGAAAAGGAAATGGGTGACAGAATTCGATTGATATATTATCGTCTAATCAATCAAACCTAGCCAAGGAGAGGTTTATTGGGACAATAGGTAACGGTTACTTTGGCACACTATGGTAGTCGACCAAGCACCATAGTGAAATTTGACCATCATCTTTTCCCAAGGGTTGGAAGAACTTAAGTTACCGTCCTGTATACAATGTCCTAACTTAAGTTATGTTATCTAGGGTGTTTGAGCTAGTGGATCATGTAGAATACAATTTCCCAAGTTTCTCTCCAATTTGATTGTCTCTATGTTTTATTAGTATAGTTTTATTTTACTACAAACCATTGCAAAACCCCCTACCCCTTCTTCAGAATAGAGTTATTTGATTTTTGAATTGATTGTTGGTGAATCAATGCTGCAAAACCCTATATTCCCTTGGGATTTTATCCTAACCTATGGTTAGGTTTTATATTTCACAACAATCTCTTTATCCTAAAATCAAGAGATACTATTTGAGTGTGATCAAAATGAATGGCATCGTTGCTGGGGAATATTGAAAACGACCCCAAAAGTGCCCGAAAATGTGCATCGAAATTCTTAGAATTTGAAATTCCATGTATCTCAAAATTCATTCACGATATCAAAAATCCAATATTATATTCTTATTCAGGGGGTCAAAATTAGGGGTAGAAGGGTCTAACCCTGATTTAAGAGCAAACGATTAGCAATTTCAGTTTTCGTAATTTTTCTTATCCAATATCGATCCTCAATAGCTCTGTGACGTGTAGTTGTCACGGACATGTGTTAATTTGGACTTCGCGATATGTCTGCATCACAAACTAGACGTAGACTTGTGTATTTTGTTGCCAGTGACTTCTATCTCGGTCCAAGGCTTTTAGGTCATGGGCCTAAGTATTCCCAAATGTGTTTTTACCCATACTTAGTGTTATTTCACTCTCACACCATCCTAAACATTCCTTAATACTCACTCAAGCACTTAGCATATTTTCAGTCCTAAATTCAAGTCTCAAAACCTCATCCTAAGCTATGATTTTACTTCAAGGTTCTTCTTCAAGTTTCAAGACTCCATCTCCAATCTTCACCAAGTTCATCTCCAAGATAAGGTATGTGGATTTCTTTCATGGGTTCCTCTCATCCATGATACCCAATCCTCCTTTTTACTCAAATTACGTGATTTAAAGTTGATTTAGAAATGCATCTTGCTCATTATGAAATTCACTGCACACTATATTAAAGCTATGTGAAATTTTGTCTGTTTTGCTATGTTTTGAGCTATAAATCCTTGATATATTATAAGATTTGAGGAGGAATTTTGATATACGTTTCTTGAGGGTGTTTCAAGGTGTTAATTGATGGTTTCCCAATGGATTTTCTTGCATGATTTCATCTCTATATTTCATGATTTTATACTAGCATTACAAACCCACTAAGTGTTTGATAAAATGTCCTGATGTGGTTTCTTGTGGAGTTGAAGATCTAAAGCATGAGATATGAATATGATTAACTATGGGATGATGAAATGATCTTATGTATATGATATACTCTATATAAATTATTGAATTAGACCAAACTTGATACGGGGGGCAAAAGCCCGGGTAACTGAGGTGGGGGTTTGTACTCACCAACCATGTGAGGGGTTTGTACTTCGCCACTGTGGTGATAAGGTGAGACTATCATCTACCATGTAAGGGGTATGTGTGACACCACCGAGATGATGGGGTGAAACCATCATCAACTAACCATGGGGTTAGTACCTTGGAAATCTAGCTTGGTCTCTTCTACACATATGATATCCTATATGAGCATGAGATACTCAAGCATGTTTTACTTATGCATTGGTCGCTTGTGTCATATTGTTATATTACACCTATTGCCTATAATTATGCGTTTTGACTATGATGCCTAATTCTTGTTGCATTGTATCCTACATACTTAGTACAGTCAAATGCATTAATGCATACTCTTGCCTACATGATATCACTATGTAGGAACGGGTGCCCAAGTTTATCATCCTCCTCCTCCATATGGCTAGTTCGATATACTCAAGCAAGTTGGTGAGTCCTCCACTTCAGGGACCTTAGTCTATGTTGCTGTTATTGTGTATTGAGATATTTTTCTTTATTTTCTATTTTGACTATAAGGGTGAGCCCAGTTACTTTGTCTTCGCCACCACTCTTATCTATGTATTAGAGGTGTTTGTTGGACATGTTATGTGTCTTTGTTAAGAGCCTTGACTTTATTGTTCTTGATGTCTATGGTACGAAAGTGCTTTCCCTTAGCCACGTTTGCCCCACTTTATTATCTCTTTATGCTTGTTTCATTGCTTCCGCGACCAAGGATGTGTAATGTTGTTCTAAGATGCTTACTTGGGGTCTCTTCGGGTTTCCCTTGTGCCATGTCACGTCTAAGCCCTAGGTTTGGATCGTGACAAAACTTGGTATCAGAGCACTAGGTTGATAGATCCTTGAAGTCCAACACACCACAACGATTAGAGTTTTATTCATCATTATGATGCGCGCCATGATTATGAATAGGAGGCTATGAGACATTTTAGGAAATGTTTCCCTTTGTTATGTTCTAAGTCATGCTATAGAGTTGTGGTATGTTTTCCCCCCTAACGAATGTTCTTTGCTATGCTTGATCATGCCAAACACTAGAGAAAGAAGGGCCCGAACTCCCAAGGAGCAACCTACCAAGAGTGAGCTCTCAGATGCTCTCACTATGCTTGCCCAACTTATGGCCAGTCGAATCAATCAAGGGTCCCAAGCCCCTCATGCTTATTACCCGGGGGCTAGGGTAAAGGACTTCATGAGGATGAATCCTCTGTGTTCTTTGGGTTAAAGGTGGATGAGAATCCACAAGAGTTCATTGATGAGGTCTATGAGATATTGAATATCATAGGTATTGAGCCAAATGAAAAGGCAGAGTTGACGGCGTACAAACTCAAACGGGTAACCCAAATATGGTATGATCAATAGAAGGGTAAGAAGGTAATTGGTAATGTGGTGCTTTGGGAAGAGTTCAAATAAGCTTTCCATAATCGGTTTTTCCCTCTTGAGCTTAGGGAAACTAAGTTGGTGGAGTTTATGAACTTGAAACAAGGTTCTATGAGTGTGAGGAAGTATGCCCTCAAGTTTAATAAACTTTCAATTATGCTTCTCATTTGGTGGATGATCCTAAATCTAGGATGAATAAGTTCGTGATGGGGGTCTCCGACTTGGTAAGTGAAGAATACCGATCTACCATGCTAATTAGTTACATGGACTTGTCTCAGTTGATAACCTATGCTAACCAAATAGAGGAGGTGAAATTGAGGAAGAGAAGGGGGCATGAGGCAAAGAGGGCCCAGTTTGAGGGTAAATTCCAAAAAGGTACTAGATTTCGTCAAGGACAAAGGCCTTCTTATGCTACTAATGGGGGGTTTGTCAAATATTTTCCTAGGCCTCAAGGTGTTGGTGGTGTGGCTCCTATTAATGTGTTCCCTAAATGTGGAAGGAGCAATTGAGGCCCATGTTTCAGGGGTTCTAATGTATGCTTTGAATGTGGGTAACTTTGTCACAAGAAGGCGAATTTTCCAAGAAATTATTGCAAAGGTTGGGGTACAAATGTTATTTAATTAAGTAGAGGTGGTCCTCAAGATGGTACCCCAAGACACATTCGATTTTTTGCTCTATATGGGAGGTAAGGGGTTGTTGAGTTTCTCGATATAGTTATTAGTATATTGAAAATCTTTGACTTTGCTGTGTATGTGTTAATTGATCTAGGTGCCACTCTTTGTGTTACCCCTTTTGTTACTAAAAAGGTTCCATGTTGCCCCTGAGTTGTTGCACGAGTCATATGAAGTGTCTACTCCTACTGATGACTCTATTGTTGCTAGGAAAATTTACAAAAGTTGTCCTATTTGCATTTTGCATAAGTTATTCCCTTGTGATCTTGTTGAATTAGCCATGGTAGATTTTGATTTCATTCTTGGGATAGAGTGATTGCATGCCTACTATGCTTCTATTGATTGTAGAACCCACAGGGTCAAGTTTTAATTCCCTAATGAACCTGTCCTTGAGTGGGAAAGTCAAGATGTGGTGGTCAGGGGTAGATTGATTTCTTACATTAAAGAACATAAGTTGATCACTAAGGGGTGTCTTCACCACCTAGTGAGGGTTAAAGATTTGGAGTCCAAAGTCCCTTCTATAGAGTCGGTTCCGATTGTAAATGAGTTTCTTCACATCTTCCCAAATGACTTCCTTGTGTTCTTCCCAAAAGGGAAATAGATTTTTGTATAGACCTCCTTCCCGATACTCAACCTATCTTTATTCCCCCTTAATGTATGGGCCCGACGAAGTTGAAGGATTTGAAGGAACAATTGAAAGATTTGTTAGTAAAGGGATTTATTAGAGCTAGCCAATCACCTGAGGTGCTCTGGTATTGTTTGTTAAGAAGAAAGATCAGACCCTTAGAATGTGGAGTGACTACCGGAAACTCAATAGAGTAACCATCAAAAATAGGTATCTTCTTTCAAAGATTGATGATTTGTTTGACCAATTGCAAAGGGCTAGCTTTTTCTCTAACATTGATCTTTGATCCGGGTATCATCAAATAAGGGTAAGGGAATGTAATATTCCTAAGACGGCCATCCGAACTAGATATGGGCATTACGAGTTTGTTAGGATGTCATTTGGGTTGACAATGCACCAGCCATTTTCATGGACCTAATGAATAGGGTCTTCAAACCTTGCCTTGATTCCTTTGTTGTGGTCTTCATTGATGATATATTGATCTATTCATATAGTAACGAGAAGCATATGGGGCATTTGTGGGTTGTGTTGTAAAGATTTAGGGATGAGAAATTGTATGCCAAATATGAAAAGTGTGAATTTTTATTGAAGGATGTTGCATTCTTGGGTCATGTGGTGTCGAGAGATGTTATAAAAGTGGATACTAGGAAAATCGATGTGATTAGAAATTGGCCTAGACCATTACCCCGTCAAAATTAGGAACTTGTTGGGCCTAGTGGGTTATTATAGAAAGTTTCTGAATGGGTTCTCCTCCATTGCTTCCCCTATGAAAAAATTGACTCAAAAGAAGGTTAAGTTTGTGTGGACTGATGAGTGTGAGAGGATCTTCCAAACATTGAAAGACAAGCTTGTGTTCGCTCCTATATTGTCACTACCGGATGGGCTTGAGGGATTTGTGGTGTATTGTGATGCTTCCCGGGTTTGTTTGGGTTGTGTGTTGATGCAAAATGGTAAGGTCATAGCTTATACTTCAAGACAACTCAAGGTACATGAAAGCAACTACCCTACCCATGATCTAGAGATAGCCGCCATTGTGTTTGCATTAAAGATTTTGTGTCACTACTTGTATGGGGTGCATGTTGATGTGTTCACTGATCAAAAGAGCCTCAAATATATCTTCACTCAAAAAGACCTCAACTTGAGGCAAATGAGATAGTTAGAACTTCTCAAATACTATGACATGAGTGTGCATTATCATCCGGGTAAGGCAAATATGGTGGCGGATGCTATGAATAGGGTGTCTATGGATAGCCTAACCCATGGTAATGGTGGTGATAAGAAGATGGCTAGGTAGGTGCGTGAATTGGCTAGATCAGGGGTTAGGTTAGAAGAGGTTATTGTTGATGATGTTGTGGTTGTTGATGGGTCTAAGTCTTCTTTTGTTTATGAGGTGATTGCCAAACAAGATCTTGATTCCTCCATGCTTGAATGAAGGCCTTAGTGAAAAGGGCAAAGTACAGGTTTTCTCCCAAGGGGAAGATGGTTCCCTTAGGTACCAAAGTAGGTTGTTTGTGCCCTTGTGTTGATGGTTTGTGGGAGAAGATCCTTGGTGAGGCCTATGATTCTTCTTATTCTATCCACCTCGATTCCACCAAAATGTATAGAGACTTGAGAGATGTGTAATTGGTGGAGAGACATGAAGAGGAACATTGTCAAATTCGTTTTCAATCGACATTGTTGTCAACAAGTCAAAGCCAAACATCAAAGGTCGGGTGGCCCAACCCAAGACAAAGAGATTCCCACTTGGAAGTGGGAGGTGATTAATATGGATCTTGTAGTTGGGTTGCCCAAGACTAGGAAAGGTTTGGATTCCATTTAGGTGGTGGTTGATAGGATGACGAAATCGGTCCACTTTTTACTGGCTAAGACCATATATGGGGCTAAGGAGTATGCAAGGTTGCACTTCCATGAGTTAGTAAGATTACATAGGGTTGGTTTGTCCGTCATATCAGATCGTGGTGCACAATTCTCTTCACACTTTTGAGGTCTTTCAAAGGGGTCTTGGTATAAAAGTTCACCTTAGTACGACCTTCCACTCTCAAATGGATGGCCAAGCTGAAAGGACAATTCAAACACTTGAAGATATTCTTAGTGCATGTACATTAGAGTTTAGGGGTAGTTAGGATGACTATCTTCCTTTGATTGAGTTTGCATACAACAATAGCTATCACTCTAGCATTAGTATGGCTCCTTTTGAGGCTCTTTATTGGAGACGATGTAAATCACCGGTTGGTTGGTTTGTGGTTGGAGAGGTGGCTTTAATGGGATCGGATCTGGTTATGGAGGATCTTTAGAAGGTTACGATGATTAGGGAGAATTGAAGACAGCTCAAAGTCATCAAAAATCCTATTCCTATGTGAGAAGAAGAGACCTTGAATTCAAAGTGAGTGATTGGGTTTATTTGAAAATTTCTCCAATAAAAGGTGTGGTCCATTTTGGTTAAAGGGGAAGTTGAGTCCAAGATATGTTGGTCCTTATGAGGTCTTGAAGAGGGTTGATTAGGTAGCTTATGAGTTAAAGTTGCCTAGTGAAATGAATTTGGTTCATCTAGTGTTCCATGTCTTTATCATTAGAAAATGCATTGGTGATCCTAGTGCTACTGTGCCTCCTAATGTTGTGGGTATTGTTGAGGATAACTTGACTTATGAAGAGACTCTGGTTAAGATTTTGGATAGGCAAGTTAAGAAATTGAGAAGCAAGGAGGTGGTATCTGTTAAGATCCTTTGGAGGAACCCACAAGTTGTAAGTGTTACATGAGAGGCTAAGGCGGACATGCAAAAGCGGTATCCTTAACTCTTCCACTCCACTCAAGCCTATAAGTCCCCTATGTGAATTCAAGTCTTATGCTTCAGCCCCTATGTCATTCAAATGCACTCATCTTTAAGTTGACAAATTTATGATGATTTTACACTTATGTTGAGGTTCTGAAAATGGTGTTTAAATGTAATGTAGCATTCTTGTTGGCACTGAATTATTCTTGATTACTCTTGTTTTTTACATCTTTTTTACATTCGGGGACTAATTTTCCCAAGGGGGAGATATTGAAATGACCTCAAAAAGTGCACGAAAATGTGCCTCGGAATGTAGGAAATTTTGAATTCCATATATCTCAAAATCTATGCGCGATATTGAAATCCGACTTCATATTCTTGTTTAAGGGTTCAAAATTAGGGGGTAAAGGTCTAACTCCGTTTTAAGAGCAAATGATTAGCAATTTAAATTTTTGTAATTTTTCTTATCAAGAATCGATCTATGACAGCACCGCGACGCATAGCTGTCGCGGATGTGTGTTAATTTGGCTTCCGTGAAAGGTCTGCGTCGTGGACCAGACGTGGACCTGTGTGTTTTCTTGCCAATAATTTCTATCTCGGTCCAAGGCTTTTGGGTCATGGGCCTAAGTGTTCCCAAATGTCTTTTTACCCATACTTAGCCTTATTTCACCCTCATATCATCCTAAATATTCCCCAATACCCACTAAAACACTTAGATATATTTTTATTCCCAAATTCAAGTCACAAATGCTCATCCTTAGAAAAGGTTTTCCTTCAAGGTTCTTTTTCAAGCTTTAAGTCTCTATCTCCAATCTTCACCAAGTTCATCTCCAAGCTAAGGTATATGGGTTTCTTTCATAGGTTCCTCTTACCCCTGATATGCAAGCCTCCTTTTTACTCAAATTGCATAATTTAAAGTTAATTTGCAAATGGGTCTTGCTTACTATGAAATTCACTGCACACTATGTTAAAGATATATGAAATTGTGACTGTTTTGCTATGTTTTGAGCTATTAATCCTTGATCTATTGTAAGATTTGAGGAGGAGTTTTGATGTTTGTTGCTTGAGGATGTTGCAAGGGGTTGACTGACTATTTTACAATGGATTTGTACCACACCACCGGGATGATGGGGTGAAACCATCATCAATCAACCAAGGGGTTTGTACCTTTCAAATCTAGCTTGGTCTCTCCTACAGTTATGATATCCTATATAAGCATGAGATACTTAAGCATGTTTTACTTATGCATTGGTCATACATGCCATATTGTTATATTATGCCTATTGCCTAATGTGATGCATTTTGATTATGGTTCCTAATTCTTATTGCATTGCATCCTATATACTTACTACATTCAAATGCAATAACGCATAAACTTGCCTACATGATATCACCATGTAGGAACCGGAGCCGAAGTTGATCCTCCTCCTCCTCCACGTGGCTAGTTCGATACTACTCAAGCTTGTTGGTGAGTCCTCTACTTCGGGACATTAGTCTATGTTGTTCTTATTATGTATTGAGATATTCTTCTTTATTGTGTATTTTGACTATGAGGGTGAGCCCGGTTAGTTTGTCTTGGCCCCTGCTCTTATCTAAATATTAGAGGTGTTTGTTGGACATGTTATGTATCTATGCTAAGAGCCTTGTCTCTATTGTTCTTGATGTCAATGGTATGAAAGTACTTTACTTTAGCCCCGGTTTCCCCACATTATCTCTTGACACTTGTTTCATTGCTTCCGCGACCAAGGATATGCAATAATGTTCTAAGTGGCTTGCTTGGGATCCCTTCAGATTCCCCTTATGCCGCGTAATGTCTAGGCCCGAGGCTTGGATCGTGACAAATACGGTGAGATTTTGACTTGATTTCACTAGTAGTTATTTCAAGTGTTGATTGCTTAATTCTCTTACATTTTTTTTTTGTTATTTAGTCTCTTTTATAGGGTGTACTAGATGTATTCCCAACACAAGGAGTCAAGGCGGACCCTTAGCTCCAATTAATCTTGAGATCCAACGTATTACAAGGAGAATAGCCCAAGCAAACGTAGATTTTGTGGTTGATGAAGCCATGGATCGCAATGATTATTTTGTGGGTGCAGAAGAGACTCCACCACCAATGGAAAATAGGCCACACCATAGAGAATTCAATGAATATGCATATGGTTTGAATCAATATCATTTGAATCCTATGGCCATGGACGTCACTGGTGCAATAATGTTGCCACCACTACCGGTCGACACTAAGCTTAATGTGTCAACTGGATTACTCCAAATGCTTCAGAACTGTGGTTTGTTTTTAGGGTTATGTACTGGTGACCCTCACAGTCATCTCTATAATGTTGCTTTTGTATGTAAAAGTGTGATGGGTACATAGAATCTTTCTATGGATGTTGTTGGGTTATATGTGTTCCCACTATCTCTTACCGGTAATACAGTAATATGGTTGTCAGAACTCCCACAGAGCTTAATCACCAGTTAGGCAGAATTGCTAAGAGCCTTCTTATAAAGATACTTTCCAAGGTCCAAAAAGCTCAAACTTAAGGACTAAATCATCAACTTTGAGTAATTGTGGGTGATTCTATTAGCACAACATGGCAGAGGGTCACCAAATGTTTGAGAATGGTTCTAGACCACAAGATAGCGACTGATGCCTTAGTGAAAATTTTTTATCGAGCTCTTGATGACAATAGTCAAGTGCCTGTTGATACCATCATGGGAGGCATGTTCTTAGTTCAACCCTTCGCAAGGATAGCGAAAAGGATGGAGCAAGTAGTTAAGACAAATAAAGTGTAAGGACAAAGGGAGAGCTACTACAAGGAACTAATGTGCAGTGAGTGTTAGTTCGGAGCAAGAAAAAATCAGTGATGAGATCATGAAACAACTTGCTCAACTCCAAACGAGTGTGGACTTGGTGGTGAAACAAACTCAAGAAAGTGTATGGTACTCTACCAAGCTCCAAGAGTGCCCATGTATGGTAACTCATATTATGATAAAGATGCTTGCTTTGTTATGGATCAAGTGGTAGGTTTTCGGAACAATGCCCAAGGGTCCAATCTAGATTATTCACATTATTATTTCGAAAATGAAGGTCGAAACCACAACCGAAAGGGTGCCATGGTAGTTATTTTGAGAGAGATAGGGTATAGAAACTGAGTGGGGCCAAAGTGATGGGTATAGAAATAGTCCATATGTGTCACCTCATAATCGTGATGCTGGTTCTAGAAATTCAAGGATCGAAGAGATGTTTGACAAATTGTTAAAGAAAGTGAAGAACCAAGATAAGACTTTGAAATGGAGATGAAAACGGATGGTTCAAGTATCAACCAAAAGATAGAGTCTCATTCGGTAGCCATCAAGCAACTAAAACAACAATTTGGTCAAGTGTCCTCCAAATTGAATCAATGCCAAAAGGGTACTTTCTGAGCAATACGGTCCAAGACCCTATGAATGAGGGACATCGCATGGAGGTTATGAAAAGGAGTGGAAAGAGTACCATAGACCCTCCAATGCTATTGGTTGTAAATGAGGACTGTGAAAAGAGTGTTGATGAGAAAGTTGAGGTTGAGGAAGAAGGGTTGGCTAACAATGGGGTGAGAGATGATGTGGTGAAGGACCAAGAAAAGTACAACACTATCCCTAGACCATCCCTTCCTTTTAGCCAAAGGCTCAAGCAAAAGGTGGAGGATGGTAAGTTTAAACACTCCCTATCTATGTTGAAACAATTGTCTATCAACATTCCCCTTATTGAATCATTGGAGAAGATGCCCGGGCATGCAAAAGATACGAAGGATTTGGTGATGAAAACGCACACGGTGAGCCAGGAGCTTTCTTTAGAGCTACAACATTGTAGTTCCATTATCACCAAATCATTAGCCCAAAAAAGAGAGGACCCCAGTGCATTTATTATCCCTTATACCATCGGGGATATTGATTTTGCAAGAGCATTATGTGATTTGGGAGCCAGTATCAATTTGATGCCTCTTGCCATGTTTAAAAATCTTTGGTTTGGGTTACCTACTCCGAAATGAATGAGCTTAGTAATGGAGGATAGGACAATCAAGAAGCCGGAGGACATACTCTTCAATGTGCTAGTCAAAGTTGATAAGTTCATATTCCTGGTGGATTTTGTGATTCTGATTATGAGGTCGATTTTGAGGTGCTTATTATTTTGGGAAGACCATTTTTGGCCACAGGGAGAGCCTGGTAGATATGGATATAGGTCAACTCAGGTTTAGGGTAAATGATGCAGAAATGGTTTTCATCATTCGCTAGTCTATGAAGCACCCCGATGAACTCAAAAGTGAAGTGTGGGCTGTTGAGGAATTTCGATGGCTCAAGATGACTAAGTCACGATGCAACATTAAATCAAGTGCTACATGAAAGGAAATCCAAGAGGTATTAATGCTTTGTTTGTTTTGGAGTTTATTGGTAATTTGTGGAGTTTTAGTTAGCATGTTGATTATGTGTTGATTTTTATTTTTAGACATTGAATTGGTTGTATGATGGTATGATGGTGTATTTTGAGAAAATTGTATAGGTTTTGTACATAGTCAAAAATTTTCAGAAAATGGCATCTGAAGAAGCCTCTACCACCTGGCCTGTGCACTACGACTCATAGTCATGCCTCGTAGAGAGTAACAGTGATTACTTGAAGTTGGCACTCACACTACAAGCCAATATTACAACTCGGAGTCCATACTATGAGTCATAAATAGGGATCGTAGTGCCCAGGTATGATTTCAAAACTTTTCTAAGCGTTTAGTGACCTATGATATCAAGACCTACAGGTCGTAGTTAGAGCTACGGCCTGCAGTCTGGGTTTCGTAAACCCAACTCAGGGCTATTTTAAGCGTAACTCAGAAACCTTTTAAAAGTGGTCAAAATCATTTTGACCCTAATTTACAACCCTATCATGCATGTTTCCCCTAATTTTCTTCCCCAACATTTTTTGATCAATATTCTGGTCACCCGATCCCTTTTCCGACGAGTATCACCTGTGGCAGGGGTTTCGCCCCTCTTGCTTCACATTTTATTCGTCCTTTATCATTATCTCCAATGGTATGTTTCTTGGTTAATTTTAATTCTCAAAATATACTTTACTTTGAGTCTCTTGAATGACTATGTAGTTGAAATTGTTGCCAAGATTATTGATTGTGAGATATGCTGCCATTGAGAAGGAATTAGGGAAATTATTGAATAGGATTCATTAAAATCAACCCTAAGTATAGAAATTTCCCTTGTTGTTATAATTGTTCACTCATGCTATAGGGTTAAATCCTAGTTGGAAATTGTGTATTGCTTTATAAATCTATAGTAGCATGATGGTGTGATGATTAGGATGATGTTGAGAAAATTTCTGGGTTGATGAATTCTTGGTATGATTTTGAATTAATTCCCTAAACGTGTATATATGATTTTGAGTGATGGTATTGTATGTTGGGGGAATGATACGTGAGTTTGTTTTTTAATGTATTGGGGGATTGGTAATTAATTGTGTATTTATTGATATGATGTTGTAATGGGGTAGATTTTCTATTTGAATGTCATGTTTAGTGTTCGGATTATTTTGTGCTTGATTTGTAGACGAAATAGGTTTGCTTCGATGTTGTTTAATTTTGTTTGAATGGTGTTTGAAGTCCATATGGTTAAATGATAGGTACTTCAAGTACCTTTTAGTCCCTGTTATGGGTGTCTCCTACGACTCGTAGAAGGGTCAACGAGTCATAACTGCCTCTTGTAGGGAATAACAATGACCTCAGAACCTTGAACACTTACCATACGAGACCCACCTATGGGTTGTAGTCCCCTCTACAATGGTAGTGGGGTCTCATGGACCTAAGCCTGTGCTAAATTTTGCAAACTAAAGTATGAGACCTGTCTACGACCCATAGTCAAGGCTATGAGTTGTAACTACATCTCATACCTAGTTTCAATTTCTAAAATTAAAATTTACCTATGGACTACGAGGCCATGGAACGGCTTGTAGTCTTCACTACAAGTCGTACCAGGGTCTCGTACCTACCACCTACAGTTGATACTTGATTTTTCCTATGTTCTTCTTTTGTTTTTTGTTTTATATTGTTGAATATTATAGAACGGATCATTGTTTTTATTGTGCTATTTTCATGTAATATGTCCCCCTAAACTAAACATATAGATAAAAGGGTTTCGAATACAAGAATTGTGGATGAGAAGTCTGAAAATGAGCAGTCAATTGGATCGAATAGGATCCACAACGTCCGAATTAACTCCAAGGCACAGGTGCCTAAGACTAGGGCAGCTACTGCACGAGCTGCCCAGGCACAAGTATAAGATGTTGATTCCTCCTAGTTTGATGAGGAGGGACATGGTAATGGGTTTGAAGGGAGTCCAATACAGATGACTTTTTCTAGTTTGGAGTCTGATTCAGAGCAGGTGCCCCAAGAGGAAAGAGCAGCGTAGACCTCTACCACCCCATTTATTTCTCTTACGGATCCACATTATCATAGATGGGGTGTAGTAGGTGTGAAAAAGATTTTTGATGAGGGGATAGAGCCAAAGGGGCAAGGTAAACCAGTTTGATCATTCAACGAGGAGCCTCAATTTGTGGATACATGCCTGAGGCATGTCCCAACACTAGAGGACAAGATAAGATGACATGGACTCAGATGGTTGACGAACAAGTTGGGAAAATATTCCCCACTCATAGTGCAGGAATTTTATGCAGCTTATGGGGCGACTATCCTACAAGACCTTCCCAAGGGGAAGAAGGCTCTCGATCAGTCCTGATTGACAGAAGTATTGGTAAGAAGAAGGCAGGTCGACATCTCAGAGGAGACAATTCACCGCATGCAGTTTGATACTACATATAGAGTACTAGAGTCTATAGTTAAGTTTTAGGCAGACTAGACAGGCTCTTATTTCTAAGAGTTTATACCAGTGGAAGGAGCTCTTAAGATAGATTGCTAGTCAGATAGCTGAGCGTGGTCCAGATCCTACCCGGGTCATGACATATTCAGAGCCGATCGTGAAGTCTTCCCTCTCCTTTTTACCAAGTTTTGGTGGGCTATTATCAAGTCTCGCATCCAACCCACTTTCATAGATAATGTTATTATGTTGGAGTGAGCTATTTTTTTAGCCGGCATCCTAGCCATATATGACATTGATTAGGCTCGACTCATAGTAGGGCAGATTCATGAATCGGAAGTTAGGAAGAACACGTGCATGCCATTATTTGGTGCTGATTTATGGACTCTGCAAAAAAGTGAAGGTGAAGGTATCACTTCCTGTAGACCCTATGGTCTAGACCTTATACCATTGATCCCAACCCATACAAGGACAATGATAATTATATGGCACTCTAGAGGGAACAACCTCTCATGCTTGAGCTATTCATGCCAGAGCCACAGCGCGAGGGTTCGATGGCTGCCACCACTTGTAATCTAGCTGCTGCTACTACTGAGGAGGGACCAATGCAGCCTGCGGTGGTCAATATTGAGATGGGTCCCACCACAGCCGCACCTACACTAGAGCCATATTCATCACAGATTCCTTCCGCAGACATTTTGTCTGCCATTGCTTTTCGGGCTATGGTGCATAGATTATCATTGCTTAAGGATTAGTTTGCTTATCTTTTGTCGTAGATTAAGCCATGGGTCTAGTAGATAGTTTAGGAGTCAAAGGATAGATGCAAGGCATTCACTACTTCTGTTGTTGATCAGCGCATTGCGACAGTGGATGTCCGAGTTGATACCTTCGAGGAGAGAATGCAAATGAGACATACCGAGGCCCGACCTGCAAACCTGTCAGCATTTTGTCAGGAGTTGATGAAGTTCAAGGCTAACTTGATCATAATGTTAGCGACTCTGATCACGATTCCTGAGTCTATACTTAGAGATGAGCCACTGTTTGATATGTTTGTAGAGGATCAGGCACCACGTGCTCTAGAAAGAGACCTGTGGAGGATGCTGATACAGAGGAGGGACAGAAGTGGTAGATGACCTCCGAGAGTTATGAGGAGCGGGATGAGGACATAACTGGGTTCATCTTGCAGACATCGAGAGAAAAAGATGAGCTGAAAAGAGCCCAGAAGCTTGAGCGATTCCAGGCCATTGGCTCATCCAGTATGGCTGCAGCACAGACTACCCTGCAGGAGGGAGATGCTCAAAGATAGCTAAAGACCAGTGCTTAAGCACCATTTCATGTTTGATTTTTGACCCCCTGTTCTTATTTTGTTTTTGCCTTGTACATTTTAGGAGAAAGTACTTTATTTTTTGTAGGGTGTGGGTAGCTATGGACTAGGGTAAAGTCTAAGTAGCTTTTAGTCCATAACAATCCCAATTTTTGATCCCCGAGATTTTATTGCCAGTGTTCTTTTTCCTCGTGGATATTTTATTTTCTGTTGGACTGACATGTTTTAGATGTTGTAAATAGTTTTTATGGGATATCATAATTAAACTTTTGAAATGTACATTGTTTTGATAATTTATGAAAAAATTTTGAAAAATTGACACCCTTGAAAACATGAAAATTTTAGTTGATTAGTTGTTATTTTTCGATCATACATGTTTTAATGATTTGGCAATGTTTGTTCTGATTAAGTGAAGGCCAGATGATGCTTGAAGCATGATCTATGAGTCTGTGTTGGCTATGTATGGAATGCCATGTGCATGTAAGCTAATTTTGTTGTGTCCATGCATTGTGTAGTGATTCAGAACTTGCCCTATTACTTTGAGTTGGATTAGAGATTGTATGGATTAGGAAGGGATCATAGGCCCTCATTCCTTGATTTAGTCCACTGTTTACTAAATGACCAACCAAATGAAATAGTTTATCCCTTGATCCAAATGTTTGATCCTTACATGGACACATTTTCATTCTTAATACTTAGCTTGCCTAACCTTATCTAGTGAAATTCCTGAATATTGGCCCTAGTCTGTCCTTGAAAATTATGAACCTTGATTGAGGCAAAAATACTAAGTTCAGGGTGACTACCAAAAAATGGCCTTGGTTTGGGGATTGGATATTGTGTACTTCACCTTAGGTAAAAGCTTAAGTTGAGGGTGGCCTATGTTGTGGTATAATAGCAAAAATGAGGTGGTGAGTTTGGAAGAAAAGAAAGAGTAGAAAGACATGTACTGGGTAAGAGAAAAAGAGAAAAAGATGTCTTGGAATGAGTGGAAAAAGAAAAGCAAAATGAGTTTGTAAATGAAGCACAAGCTGAAAAATGAAGAGAAAATACCCGAAAAAGTTTGAAAATGAAGAATAAGGGAGAGCAAGCTGAGAATGGTTGAGTTGTTAAGGTGAAAGTGTGGAAAACTGTGGTTCAAGGTTGTCCCTTAGTCACAACTTGTCCAAAATGTCGTAGCAAAGCCCCATGAGCCTACACTACAAGCTTGTAAAGTCCTTCAATGATCTTAATGAAATTAGTCAACTGTCCTGGTTGTGAGCATATGGGCAAGCCTATGGTGTTTGTTCTGAGTCATAAATCTCAATTATGAGAGTCAGTATACTTGCAAATTCCCATGAATAACTTGTGAAATCATTTTGTGTGTTAAAAAGGGACTTCTTTTCTGTGAGGGCATTTGCATTGCCTAGTTATCATTTGACTTGTTCAGTGAATGTGGATTGTTGATAGCCCTTAACTCGTCATAGTTGGTTTGACAAATGTATCAACATGTTTTTTCCTGCTAGCTATATGATCATGTCTTGGAAAAGTTATTATCGATACCTGAGTTGAAATTGAGTATGGTATATGCTAGTAGATTGATTGCTATGTATTGTTTATTTTCTATCTAGGTTGAATCGTCGCTTGAGGACAAGAAGCAATTCTAAGTTGAGGGTGTTGATGTGCTGCAAAACTATAACATATTTGATGCCTAAAACAAGGGATTTTGTGTGTCCTTAACGTGACTTTTATAGTTTTTATGTGTTTCTGTGTTTGTTTTTGCAGAAAGTACAAGTTGGATTAATTTTGGAAAAAGTTGCAGATTTTGATGATTTTTGAAGAACTACGAGTTGTAGCCTAAGCTACGAGTTGTAGGGGCTATTTTTAACAATTAATAGTGTCATAAAAAAATTCTAAAAATGTGAAGTTCAGCCATACGAGCTCAGGGTACGAGTCAATAGTCCTCTCTACAACTAGTAGAAGGGGGCCTCATAGCAATTAACAGTGTTGATTCAAATTGGACCAAAAAATGCAAGAGTGGACTACTAGAAAGCATTATGAGTCGTAGACTAGTCTACGACTCATAGAGGTGGATCATAGCAGTGAAGTCCAAAATGTCAAGTGCTGACCACGGAAGCCCGATTACAGCTTGTAGGTCACTCTACAAGTTGTAGCAGACGCTGACCAGCTTTTCTAATTACTTTAAGGACCTTTTTGTAAATAGTATAAATAGTATAAGTTAGGATTTTAGGAGAAGTTTTTAGAGATTCTTTGAATTATTCTTAGAATTGTTCATACCATAGTAGTTTAGAGAGAATAGGGTTTTACTTCGAGACTCAAATTTGGGAATTTAGATTCACTTATGGATTAGTTTCATCATTCAAGCTTGTGATTCTAATTTCAAAGATGGTTTCATTGTTCTTCAATTTTCTTGGGTAAGAATTCTTCCATCTTTTTTCCTATTTCATTGTTGATTTGTGTGCCCAATACATGAGTGGCTAAACCTACAACTTCGGGTTGTGGGAACCATGAGTAGCTAGCTTAACAACCCTGATTATTTGCACTTATTGAGTTAGTTATTTGCATGTATTATCCATTTTCCCTCATTTTGCTTGTTGTTTAATGGTTGTTAATGTTAAACACCACCTAGTGTCAAGATCCCGAACAAGGTAGTGATAATAAGAAAAGGAAATGGGTGACAGATTTTGATTGATATGTTCTCATCTAATCAACCAAACCCGGCCAAGAAGAGGTTAACTTAGACAGTAGATAAAGGTTAGATTGGCACACTATGGTAGTCAGCCAAGCGCCATAGTAAAATTAGACCTTCGCCTTTGCCCAAGGGTTGGAAGAACATAAATTACCGTTCTGCATGCAATATCCTTACACAGGTTGTGCTATCTAGGGTGTTTGAGTTAGTAAATCATGGGTAACACAATTTCGCAATTTGATTTCCAATTTGATTGTCTCTACATTTTATTACTATAGTTTTATTTTACTACAAGCAATTGCAACCCCCCCTCTTGAGAATAGAGTTATTTGATGCTTAAATTGATTGTTGGTGAATCAATGCGGCAAAGCCCCATATTCCCTTAGGATTCAACCCTAACCTATAGTTAGGTTTTATATTTGACAATGATAACTTTATCCTCAGAGTGAGAGGTGGTGTTTGAGCGTGATCAATGTTTCCTCTATGAATTTCATCAAATTGCATGATTTTGACTCAAGTTTTCATTCCCACAGTTAACCTTAGTCTCCCATGGTAAAGTTGTGGATTTTCATGACTATCATCTTAAGTATGTAAAAACGTATTTTATGACAAAGATCACGACATTATGTTATAGAGGGTGATTAAGACCCTAATATTTATGATGATAATATTAAGGAGGGAATGTCTACCCAAACCTTATGAAAAGCTAAGTAGATGGATTATACTTATGATATGAGACGTTTTCATGAAAGATTATGATGACTATTTTGCAACTATGAATATATGAATTTGATGAAGTATGAATTATGTTGAAACCTATGAATATGCATAATATATGTATTCCATAGGATATGACATAGCACCGAGAGGGTTTTGGTAAATTCCATAGTCCCACAACTATATGCCACCATAGCAATGATGTTCATGTTTTATTCCTTAAAATTGTGCTAATAGATCCATGTAGCTTTTATTGGATGCTCACTATGCTATGATAGAGCCTAAAGGGTGGGTTCAAATGATGGGCTCTCGTTGTGCTAGGATAGAGCCTATAGGGTGAGAATCGAGTCTACCTTAGCAAAGTAGACTCCTCTTTCACTCGATGTAGAGGAAACATCGAGATTCCATGTGATATCCTATATGGTTGTATATGTCAATTGTGGTCTTATTCCCACATATGTATATTAGGATTATGAAACAATTTTGTTGATGTTTCTTCTCATGGGTTTTTAACTTGCATTAGTCATAGATATTATGTCCTTACTCTATTGATTATAATTATGCATATTGGAATTATATTATAGCGCACTTTTATCCATGGAATACCTATATATTTGGTGCATTCCACATATTAACACATACTTTTTTAACTACATGATCTAACTATGTAGAGATGGACAACGAGGTGACTATTTCTTTTCACAGCTAGCTTAGGATTTGAGTTTGAAGATCTGCTGGTGAATTTCCATGCTTCGGGAACGAGACCCTTTATGATGATTTTTCATTTGGACTTTATCATTTATCTTTGATGTAGTTCTTGAGGGTTATCTAGTGAGCTATATCCTAGACCCTGCCAAGATTTGCATGATGTAGAGGCATATTTCTGGATACTATGGATTGATGCAATTCCCTAAGGGAAAACTATTACATTTCTATTATGATATATTTTTCTTTCTTATTCTCTTATGTATACTTATTTTACCTTATGAATACTCATGATATGAAAATGAGACTTCGATGGGATGCTTTTGGGTGTCATATTTATCATGTCATGGCTAGGCCCTAGGTTTGAGAACATGACATGTGTACAATATACTTGTCTATAGATCAAACTTCGGAAATTTTAAATATGTGGGTTGACAGTACGGAAAATGCATGAGTGGTAGTTAGTTCTATTGACCATAGATGTGTAACGACCCCTAGATAAGACCCCTGAGTACAAAAAAGTTTTCCTGAAAAGTAATCCAAAGTATAGCTTGTGGGATCACTTACGACTTGTAAGATGACATACAACTCGTAGGTTCAACTCTTCAACATCGACCTTCAAGAAGGGAAAAATTTTCCAAGCGTGGACTTACCAACAAGACAAGTTAGGCACATAGGATACCTTACGGCTCATAGACGAGTTCATGAGTGGGACCCCAGACATGAAGGAAACATAGAGTTCCCACAAAGGTGACTTATGAGTTATCAAATGGCTCGTGGGCCGGGATATGTACTAAAATGGTTTGGTGGAGTGAGGTCAAGAATAAGGAGAAAACATGGCTAAGTGTGAAAGGACTCAACGAGTCAAACCACGGCCCATACTATCAATCATGGTTTTCAATTCAGTAAAATTCAATTTTCAAGATTTTCAAGTGTGTCATCAGATGAGGGAAGTTATGGCTCGTACGTCAACCTACGTCCCATTATCAGAGTTTCGTAAGTCACTTCCAAGGTTTCTTTACCTAAGGCTTCATTCTCGTTTCTCTTTAGTTCTCAAGATATATGAGTTCATTTATGGGTATCCTTTCACCCATAGAGTTCCATATTACGTATTTTTACCTTTTTTTAAGTTTCTCAATCTAAAGTGCATTCTTATGATGATTTCATGACCTTTATGTTATTATATGATACTTATAAAGTTCAGTGACTATTTTGCTAAGTGAATATATGCATATTTGAAATATGATGTTTATTTCATGATGATTTTCAACATGATCAAGGTTGGGTGATTTTGAAGTTCTTTTCTAACGAAATTTCCCAAGACTCATGTGATTTATGATTGTTCCATGCATCAATTAAGTCCACCTTATTTTCAATGAAAGTTTCCTATGAATTATAACTATGATTAGGGCATTTATGAAGAGCTTCAAGCTAAGTTTCCAAAGATAGATGTATGATAATTATTTTCCTAAAAGATGTTTAACAAAGATTCTTAAGTTTGAGCTACTCCTGTGATTACTACTTATGATTTTAACAGTGTGTTCTAAATAATATTCATGGGATGGCTTATCACCAAGAGGACTCAAGATTAGGACTCATTCTATTAGTTGAGGCATGATCCCTTGAAGTTAAATCTGCATGCCCTAACTACGTGCCACTATAGGAGCCTTATAGGCTGGGCTAGTGGATCCACGTAGGCCCCAATGTTATGAAAGATGCAATTGCAAATATCTACCTTGGAAAGTAGATTCCTTTTTTCCCAATGGAAAGGATGTATTAGGTTTTTCCCAAATAAAAAAGTTCATTAGATTTCATATAGTAGCTCACATGGTCTTACTGTCAATTATAGTCCATTCCCACAAGTTTATATGATATTGTGATATGTCTTCACTTTATGTGTTTTCATATTCATTGTCTCATATTGATATTAGTCTTATTCTTTGTATATGTTTAAGTTTATCTCATTCCTTTTCATCTTATGAGTATCTATTTATCACGCCCAAGTTACACCTCTATTTTGGAGGATAAAGCGGTCATTGTCAGATATATAACCTAAAAAAGGTTATGATTGAATCCCACAGAGATTATGGAGACTCACAATGAATTCACCAATATGCAATTCAAGTAATTACCAACTCAATTCCCCAAAAAGGGGGGGTTTTCAATATTCAACAAGAAAATAAACTAAACTAACCAAAGGAAGAGACAATCAATAATGGAGAGCAACTTAGGAATGTATTCCCCATGATTCATGATATGCTTTCAAAATACAACACATTTGATGCGTAAAATAAGGAATTTTGTGAGTTATTAATGTGACTTTTTATGGTTTTTATATATTTTTTGTGTTGTTCTTGCATAAAAGTTAGGTTGGCATGATTTTAGAGGAAATTGCAAATTTTGCTGAAGCATAGGACATATGAGTTCACCTACGAGTTATAGCCCAAGCTACGAGTCGTAAGGCATTATAGAAAGAAACAGAGACCAAAATTCAGAAATCTGCAAAGTGGAGTCAACCCTACGAGGCCAGGCTACCCTATGAGTCATAGGTCTCACTATGACTCGTATAGGTGTACTCGTAACAGGAAACAAAGAGCCCTAACTTTGGATCAACAACTGAAGGCCTAGACTACAAGAGGAGCATATGAGTCGAAGCCTAAGCTATGACTCATACCAATGTCGCATACCAGTTGAGTCCAAGATGCCAAGAACATAATACAAGACTTTTATTATGACACATAGGTCACCCTATGAGTCGTACCTGCGAAGCAAACCAGATACCAGCTGTATTTTTTGTCTAATTTATAGGGTAAATTTGTAAACACTCGGAGAGACCAGACTAGATTGTAGATGGTAGATATTGAACATCACCTTTGAATATTCTCTCAAGAATTTTCTAGGGTTTTAGCTTAGTTTATCATTTTCTCTTAGAAAACCCACTTTTGAGGATTGCAAATCTTGCATTGTACTCAATGTCAATCTCTCAAGCTTTTGGTTTGCAATTGGTGGTGTCTTCAACCTTCATTGCTTTGGGTAAAATTCTCAATCATATCTTATATTTGCACTTTTTTTGGTTTTGCCTTAGCCATGAGTAGCCAAGCACCCACAACTTGGGGTTATGGGAAACATGGATAGTTGACTTGAGATGACATAGTTAGTGCGTTTCTATGATTGGGGTTTTTCATTTATTGTCTATTTCTCTTTGCTATGATTGTTATTTGATGGTGGCCAACACCAAAACCCACCTACTATCATGAACCCGACCAAGGTAGTGACAAATAGGAAAAGAGAAATAGATGACAGGATTCGATTGATTTGTTCTTGTCTAATCAACCCAACCTGACTAGGGGGTTGAATAGGACAATAGATAACGGTTAGTTGGCATGCCATGGTTGACGACCAAGCGCCATGGTGAAATTCGACCTTTACCTTCACAAGAGGGCTAGAAGAACCTAAGTTACCGTCCAGTATGCGAATCTCTAATTGTAGTTATGTTATCTAGGTTGATCGAGTCAACGAACCATGGGGAACAGAATTCCCAAGTTATCCCTAAAATTGAATGTTTTCCTGCATCATAGTATAGTATTTATTTTACTTTGTTCTTAAATCACAAAGCCCCCCCTATTTAGAGATTTTAGTTATGGATACCTGAAGTGATTGATAGTGAATTCTCGTAGTCAAGCCCTTTATTCCCTGTAGATTCGACCCTAACCTTTGGTTAGGTTAATTGCTGACAGTGAGCGCTTAATTATTAGTGCGTGAACATCATCAATTCATCAATTCAATATCCCTAGATAACCCAACTCTCGACTAGAGTATAGCATGAAGGATGATAATATAAGTTCACCAAGCCCTTCGGTCAAAAGTGAGAGGCGAATTTCACTACGTGAATTGGCCTATCTCCATAGTGTGCAATAATAACCATTACATAGTCCCAGTCAACCTCCCCTTGGTCTAGTTCGATTGATTAGATGAGAACACATCATCAAATCTAGTTAATCAATCAGTTTTTGAGTTCATTATCACCTAGATCATGAAGGTAACATTAGGCAAGTTCTAATATTGGCCACCAATAGAAAACGTGTAAAATGAATAAAATTGATTAATACATGTAAATACCAATTCCAAGAATCACAAATTATCAAGATTTATTTGGTTAGATCTTCAAGATTCCCACAACCCTATGTTCTGGATTTAGCTACTAATGCTATGGGTAGATGTAGAAATCATGAATTGAGAAAACATAATTAATCACTTACTCAATCGAGTTAATGAACAAGCAAATCCAAAATATATTGAGGATCATAAGATTTGAAGATATAATGAATCCATAAGTGTATTCTCCTCCTAAGTTGAAGTCTCACAATACAAAACCCTAAAAGTGCTTTCTAATGATGTTCTCTACGGTACTCTCCTGAATGATGACCTAAAATTAGTATTTACAGTATTTACAAACAAGTCCTAAAAATAGAAAAATTGGTCAGGAACTTTCTACGACAGGAGTTTACGACTTGTAAACTGATTTATGAGTTATGATTGGGGTCTTGTATTCAGCTCATGAGATCTTGGACTTCATAGCTACGAATCTACTTTACGAGTCATAGACTGATTCATGACTCATATTGCACTCTTGTAGACTCCATCTGCATCAACTGGTCCTTCACTGGAATTCTTTATGAAAACACTCATTAGGTGGGGGAGAATGACATGTCCTTCCTAAATTCTACTCCAAAAACAGCACAGGAACGTGTCCACCATGCTCTGGAGGGCTCCAGAACTCTCTAGAATGGAGCAGAGGATTGAAGAGAAGACTAAAGAGATCTGGAAGGTTCCAAAGACATGTAGAATTATGTAGATAAGTCTTGCACTTGTAAATATCTTAGATATTTTATAGGAAGACTTTAGAGGATCAATCCTAGTCGGAGTATCAAATTAATCTTAGTCGTCCATTAAGGAGGTGGAGTAGTATAAATACCCCTCCTTGGCATTCATTTAGCATCAAGCCAATTTGTAAGCTCTCAAGCCTTCTAAAGCATTTTCCAAGCAATGAAAGTCTTCTTTCTTCAAAAGCTCTCTCTTGTCTTTCAATATCTAGCGTTTCCTTAGTGATCATAGGAAATAGGCTTACTAGTGTTTGCAAGATTGTGCAAGATTAGTGAACAAATTGACTAGTGTCGCATGGAAGTTCTAGCATGAGTTCTAGGTCTGTGACAAAAGGTCCATCAATTTGGAGCCCCTTCAGGCCCAAGTGAAACAAGCAAGAAGCTGCATCACCAGCTTAGTAAAGTATGGGTAAGAATCCAAACATAATTCAGCCAAGAGGTCCTTTTAAAAAGGATTTGTAATAGATCCTTAAATCCATTTTAACTTGGACAAAAAATCTGCTCTTCTTGGTTATTCTTGGCTCTCTTTCAATGTATGAAAAGCAGCCCTCACAACCTTACAAGGGTTCCTAAAGCAAGGATAAACCTTGAAGTTAGAAATAAGTAATGATACTTGTGTACTTAGTATGGTTTTTTATGAAAAACAAGAGAAATAAGTTAATCATACTTGTGCTGGAACTTTTGACAGCAGGTGTTCTAAGGATTGTTGTATACTTTTCTCATTTATTAAGACGTTTTTCTCTTCTTAGTTTTCAAGCTTATGAAGTACGACTTATTTCCTTAGCAAGGTTTGGTTTGATAGTGATGTAACCAGGCTGCTTCACCACTGTTACAATCCACAAAAAATGATTATTGCAGGATATCTCAATTGTACTTTTAGAAGAAACTTCTTGGCTAATAATCCGAAATTGTCGTTTTACAACCTTCACCTACTTTGGAACTATTTTTGGACTATTGTATGACTAGTTTTATATGTAAATAATTTTATATATAGTCTTTTTAAAGTTGAAACAGGTTTGGAAATGTTAACGTCGAAATGTAGCGAGAATACGTAATGTGATGCTGCCTAATTATGTGTTGTGTATGATTGTTCTGTCTTGTACCTTGTGAGCTATTATTAGACTGTTAAGGGTCTAAAACAAGATGTATATTACGTGTTTATAAGAATGGTTATTAGAAAATACGATTATAAGTGGAATGATTGAAAGATTGTCTTTGGGTCGCTAAATACAACCTTGCCGCCCAGATGTTACTTTTCATAAGATTGGACTGACAAGAAGTGTTTCTTAGCTATTAATTCCAGTATTATTGCCTACTCTATTATAGATGAATATTTGGGGGAAAATGAGGTTACTCTAAGGTGATAACGAGGTCATATATCGAGGTATGTAAGGCTACTTGATTTCGTATTATTTGGCATGAAACATAGAGCCCTCCTTGGCACATAAAGGCACTTATGAATTCCTACATATCTAATAATCGTGTCTCCACTCTTTCACATATTCATATGCTCCCATACATAGTCATTTGCAAATCTGTATACATACTTGAATACTAAGATACACGAGTTCTTTCTACTAAATAAAGTTCAACTCATTTCATTATTTGTGTAACCTACTCTTTTCATTATGGTATTTTTTTGTATAGTTCTTTACATGTCACATGCTATATCTATGGTTCTGCAGCTCCAATCTTATGACCACTAAAAGAATCATCTCAAAGGTAATTGAAAGATAAAGTAAAGTATGTTGTTTATTAATGGGTGGTAGCCTTAGGGGTGGAAGAATCACCTAGTAGGGGCCAATCCTATTACGGGGAGTAGCTCATGGGTGAAAGAAATAGCCTAGCACGGGCCGATCCCAATATAGATTTGTCACTGATCAGATGGTCGTTTGTATTACATGTTGTGCAGAGATTATATAATAGAGGTAAAGTAATACAAAGAACATAAAGTACATGATTCCACATTATAATTAAAGGTGGTCTCCTATCCTTATACCAGTGCATGATTTCATTTGAGTTCTTACTTCATATACACTATTTCTTACCTTACATATTCAGTACATTATCTCGTACTGACGTCCTTTACGGGGGACCTACATTTAATGTTACAGGTATAGGTTCTAGTAGCTTTCCCTAGTAGGAGTACAGGATATCCAGCTGTTGTTACCAAGCTCCAGGTTGCTTCGGAGCTTTGTGTGTCTAAAGCTTATATTTTTGCATTATATAGTTAGTCATGAGGCTAGGCCTATCTCACCCTTTATCAGATATTGTTCCTTATCTAGAGGCTTTGCAGACTATGTAAATTAAAGTGTGGTCATGTCTTGTACTTTAGACAATGTGGCTCCAATGGCCTAGTCATATGTGTTTCCTTTTGGCTTGTTATTACTATTTACTTTCTTGAAAGTGTGTTGAATGTGGAAACCCCTTATAAAATGTATAGAAAGTGCATGGGTATAGGTTGGTTCTCCTAATCCTTATCGGCAACGGGTGTCAGTCCGCCTTAATGTGACTTTGGGGCCTGACACAGAATCTACATTTGGACCCTTGTTCCTTTCATAATAACCACCATGGCTGTCTCTGAAAGTTCCCCCTCTACCATAGTTCTGACCTTGGTTTCCTTGACCTTGGCGTCAATAGTCCTAATTGGACCCTTGGGCGTTGGTCAAGAAACCCCCCGTCTGATCATTCATAAAAGAAGCGTCCTCATTGTATAGCTCCTTGTACGTGGGTGCACATGGAGGTTGGTGAACCACTGAATTCACTCTCTGTTAGTTCTGTTTGATCACCACATCCGTGCTTGTGCGAAGCTGAGCAAGCTGTTGCACAAATTTTTCATTGATTTTAGCTTTCTCTAAACCCACACTAACAGCATATGAACCCTTTATTGAAACTCTATTCCACTGTCCTTGTGCATGATTAGTCTTGACCACTTTCTCCATATGCTCAGCAACCATTGCAAATGGTTTATCTAGAAACATGTCCCGACGATAGTGTCAGCACAAGCATGACTGTTCTCATCAATGGCACGATTGAAGATCTCTACCAAGGCATAATAAACTAACTTGTGGTCAGGGATGTTTCTCAGACATTTCGTAAACTGCTCCCAAGTAGTGCTTATCAAATCACCAGGTAGTTACTCAAAGTTGTTGATATGATCCTTCAACATGAGCTTCTTCGATCTAGGGAAGTACCTCTCCGAAAAGGCCTTTTGTAAATCTGCCCAGCTAGTGATTGAACTCTACGAGAGCTCAGATAGCCATAATGCAGCATTGCTCGTGAGAGGCAATAGGATGACACAAAGTGTCACGACCCAATCCTAGGGTATATACGTGACACGACGAATAGGGAACCCGAAGGAACCCCAAAAAAGCCTCTTAGTATATCAATTACACATTCTTGGTCGCGAAAGAAAAATAACAACAACAGGAGATATAAATAAGGAAAACGGGACTACGGGAAGTCTTTGATAGTCATGAAACATTTCAAGATTCAAGCTCATAGCGTAATTACATCTTAATATCCAACAACACCTTTAACATGGAATGGAGCTGGAGCCAAGACATTTACCGAGCTCACCCTCATTGCATCAAGTGTTCAACATAAAGAAATAGCAAATGGCAAGAGTAACATGGATAGTATCCTCAGACTTGAGGATTTACCAAATCTTAACTCCAAAGCACCGAACGAGCCACTTGGATGATGATCAAAAGGTGCCCTAGTCCATATATGGTAATATCATGTAGGCATAGAGTATGTGTTAGTACGTTTGAATGTACTAAATATGTGGGATGCAAGGCAATGAGAGTAATATGTCATAATAACAAGATGCTTAATCATAATCAAGGAACATAAACTCAATATGGAATATATACCCAAACTTTACATAACATGCATGAGATAGGCCAAATAGCCACCCACTCACATTACAGTATAACCTTTCGGAGAGTGTTACCAATACCGTTACCTTATGACAGAGTCTTTTTGATAGGTAGTATAAGACATCCTCTACTTAACGATATAATCTTTTAGGTAATATCCATGAATTGTTCTACCTTACGGCATTGCCTTTTTGGTAGCATTATAGAGTGTCCTCACCTTATGATATAATCTTTTCGGTAGGAGCCATAAATTGTACATTACAGCATGGCCTTTTTGGTAGGTATCATAAGACGTCCTTACCTAATGATATAATCTTTTCGGAAGGAGCAATGAGTTATTCTACCTTACGACATGGTCTTTTCGGTAGGTCTTATAAGATGTCCATACCTTACTATATAATATTTTTGGTAGGATCACGAAAATAGCTCATCAAACCATCACATTCAAGTACCAAGAAAGGACATCATATTTCCCCAATAACATAACAAAATGTAGGAGCCCAACAATTCACTTGCAATGTCATAGGTACTTTACATGAATTTAATATATGCTTGGAAGCCCTTAATCATTATGAAGTCACTTGACTTATAAATCATGCAGTAGATCATCAATACCTTTAGAATTCTTGACTTGACATTTTATCAAACACTTGGTGGGCACATATGAGTACATGTTCAAATCATGTAAAATGCAAGAGTATGGACCATGAAATAGTGAAATCAATGCATCTTAAAGTCATGTAAATCATCCCACTAACATCATGGTAAAACCCCATCATGTGTAAGTTGTAAATCATATCAAAACTTCACAATAGTTCATAGATTTCATAGCTTGAATCGTGTATAGTCTCAATAGAAAAAGATTTATTCATAATATAAGCTCAAAATAGATATTCGTGAATAATCATCAACATTTCACAAAACCCCAATATATTTAATGCTCATATTTCATAATAATAAATACCCATAAATAATACAACTTGAAATCATGCAATTTTTAAAAAATAGGAAGGTTGGACTCCATGGGTGAAAGGACCCAATGGATGAAACTCACATACCTAAATTTAGGGATTCCTTGACTTAGTCTTCAAGGAGACTTGAAGCTTGAATGGAGTTCTTGAGATCCAAAATTAAGCTTGAGACACTTGAATTTGGATGAAATATTTGGTACGGTATTAGAAAGGGTCTTGAGTGATATAAAGTTGAAAATGGCGAAATATAAGTGTTTTTATGCATATATGGGCATAGGACTATGATCCCAATACCCTTGGGCTGAAATAGAAAAACAAGGAAAATTTTACACTAGTCCGCGTCTAATCCGCGATGCAGACCAAATGTGAAAAGCCAATTAACACTGCTTCGCGCCCCTGGTGCGCCGCGACCATTGCGCGAATCGCCACTATTTTCAAAAAAATTAGCCAATTAACACTTCTCGTGCCCCTGGCATGTCGCGACCATTGCGCGAATCGCCACTATTTTCAAAAGAATTAGCAAAATTTATTTTTTGCTACGTGTCCTCTATAATCTAGGTTATACCCATTTCCCACTCAATTTTTCTCTTAATCAAGAATATGAAGTTTGATTTTTGATATCACACCTGAATTTTGAGATATATGGAAATTATGATTATGGGCATTTTCGAAGCATATTTTTGGGGCGTTATGGGGCATTTCACGAAGTCCCACAACATCCATACATAGATTTTGTGTCCCCATCACACTCTTACAAAAAGATGCCACATTGTGCAAATAGCTATGTGGATCCTCTGATGGTAAACCCACAAATAGCCCATAGTTCTACAGTATTTGAAGTAACCCACTAGAGTCTGTGAACTTTGTGTCTGCAGGTAGTAGTGGCAACAGAATAGCTCCCATCACATTATCACGCGTAAAGTCCCGTTAGAGCGAACTGGCACCCGTTGCCGATAAGGCCCAAGAGAACCAACCTGTATCTATGCCCTTTCTATACATATTTTATGGGATTCATGCGTTCAACATGCCTTTAAGAAAGTAAACAGTCATAACAAGCCAAAAGAAAATGCATATGGCTAGGCTGTTGGGGCCACGGTGTTTGGAGTGCGAGACATGACCACACTTTATCTTACGTGTTCTACAAAACTTCTATATAAGGAAAGGTATCTGATAAGGTTCGGGACAGGCCTCGCTTCGACTAGTTGTACATCAAAAAATATAAGCTCTAGACACGCAAAGATCCGAAGCAACGTGGATCTTGGTAACAGCAACTGGATATCCTGTACTCCTAATGGTGAGAGCTACTAGCACTTGTACCTGCAGCATGAGATGTAGGTCCCCCGTAAGGGACGTCAGTAAGAGATAATTTACTAAATATATAAGGCGGGGTATACTGTATATGAAGTAACAACTCAAATGAAACTATGACCTGGTGTAGGATAAGAGACAACCTTTAGTTATACTGTGGGATCATGTACTTTATGTTCTTTTTATTACTTTACCTTTATTGTATAATCTGTGCACAACATGTAACAAATGACCAACTGATCAGTGGTAAAACTATATCGGGATAGACCCTGGCTAGGATCTTCCTTAAGCCCTCGGGCTACTTCCCCCCGTCCCGTGATAGGATTGACCCTGGTTTGGTGATTCTTCCACCCCTCGGGCTACCACCCATCAATAAGCAATATACTTTACCTTTCAATTACCTTTGAGATGGTTCTTTTGGAGGTCACAAGATTGGAGTTGTAGGGCTGTATATGTAGAATGTGACATGTAGATCATACAAGATAATATGACAATGAAAAGAGTATGTTACACAAATAATGAAATACGTACGAGATGAAATAACTCGTGAACTTTATTTAGCAATAAGAACCCATGTAACTTGGTATCCAAGCATGTATGCAGATTTGAAGCTAACTATGTATGGAATCATATGAACATGTAAAAGAGTGGAAAAACGGTTATAGTTGTGTCGGAATTGGCAAGTGACTTTATGTGCCAAGGAAGAATCTAGATTTCATGCCAAGTAATACGAAAACAAGTAGCCTTACATACCTCGTTGTACGACCTTGCTATTACCTCAAAATAACCTTTCTTTCCTCCAAATATTTATCTACACATAGTAGGTGATAAAAACTCGCATTAGAAGCCAATAGATACACCTTGGCAGCCAGTCTCATAAAAAAATAACATACGAGCAACAAGCACATAGTTATAGACCCGAGCGTAATCTTTCAACCTTTCTGCATCTAATCGTATTTTCCCCTACACATTCTCATATATATATATATATATATATATATATATATATATATATATCATGTATAGCCTGTTTTAGTTCCATAGCAGTCTTACAACAGCCCACAAAACAGAACACATAACAATTCTACACAACATACGAATAGGCAACATAACGTTACATCCCTTCACTACATTTGGACGTCGACAATTCTAAACCTGTTCCAACTTAAACCAAGCAGTCCCCACGATATATACAAATAAAACTAGCTTTCAAACAATCCGAAAATAGTCCCAAAGTGGATGGAGGTCGTGGAACAACAATTCCCAACTACTAGCCCACAAGTTCGTACTAAGAACACAATTAAAATATCATAAAAGAACTTACTTTTGCAGATTGTAAAAATTGTAGCAGCCTTTATACATCATTATAGAACCAAGATTCATTAATAGAAGTAGTGTTCTTTAATAACCAATCCAACTAAAAAGAGAAAAGCTTCCAAATAAACAAGAAAAATGTACAACCACCTTTGGAACACATGCTGTCCAACAATTTCAGCAAAGGTATAATAAGCTTAGCCTCTTGTTTTTCATGAGAAAATAATACTAAACACATAAGTATTCTTACTTACCTTTACCCTCAAGGTATAGGATTTCTTCCAGAACCCTAAAAGTCTCCTTATAGTTGCTTTGCATGGTTTAGAAGGTGTAGAGAGAAAGCTTTGGAAAGCTGATTCTTTTGTCCAAGTTAAATGACTTGAAGGAGCTTCTTGTAAGCCCTTTTAAAAGGTTTCTTTGACTGACTTTCTTTTACATGTTAGGGATTATTTTATAAAATGAGTAATGTACAATTTTTTCCTTTTCACATGGGCCTTAAGGGGCTCTAAATTGATGGGCCTTTGCTGCCCATTTTTCTCCTTTCTCTTTAGTTAGTTTGGACCTAAATTATCAAATGAATTGTAATGGGCTTAGGCCCGTTTTCTATTCTACTCTGGCTAAAAATAGAGTCCATTTATGCTACTTAAACACGGGTTAAAGTTACACCCTTAACATGGAGTTTATTCATAATCGGATTTGGATAGATTCGACGTCGGGCCTAGTCTCCATCTAGCTAGTAAGTTTAAGCTAAGCAAGTAGGTGACGCACCTTCTAGCTTCCTAATTTCTGCAAGCACCTCAATTCTCTCACTTAGTTTGTCGCCATAATCTCCTAAATTTGACACAAAACTTGTATACACTCGAACCTCTTAAGCATTAGACGTGTATATCGCTCTCTAATTTGAGATTCAAACACTTCTAAAAAGAGGCACCAATTTGACCAAACCATATCATGTTTCATTTGCGTAGAACTAGTACATGTAAGATGTGGGGTGTTACATCTAATCATATCCTTTCTGCTTATATTGTTTTATAATATAGATTTGGATCTTCAATATCTCACCCAAGGTTAGAGCACTTCCGATCAGCAACAATGTTGTTTGGTGAGTCCTTATCTTTCAAAGATTAGTACTTTTTGTTTCTTTTTAGTCATTCATTTTTAGTTCCAGAAAATTGGAGTTAGCTAGGGAATTTCCTAGCAACTCATTCTTACTAGAGTCTTTTCAGATAGTCATCTTAGATTTAGCGTATGAGTACTCAAATATTTATCTACTGATGTTTATATTATTTTAGTTTAGTACAGTGCCACGACCCAAGTCTAGGACTTATACATCACATGGCATATGGGGAACCCGAAGGGACCCCAACCAAGCCTTTTAGCATATTATTCACACATCCTTGGTCATGGAAGTAAAATAAGCATCAACAAGTGATATAATTAAAAAGGGAAGCGGGACTAAGGGAAGTCTTTTATATTCATAAAAGCATAAAAGAGTCAAGTTCATAGCATATACAAATCATAGTATCCAACAACACCTCTAACTTAGAATGGAACGGGGGCTAATTCATTTCTCGGATATATCCTCAAGATAACAAGTGTTCAACATAAAGAAGTCTCAACATAGAAAGAGTAACTTAGATATTATCCTCGGTGTTGAGGACTCACCAATGCTTGCTCGAAGTACCGAACTAGCCACGTGGAGGTGGATGATAAAAGGAGCTTTGGTCCCTACATGGTAATATCATGTAAACATAGAGTATCCGTTAGTATATTTAAATGTATTAAGTATGTGGGGTTCAATGCAACAAAGATGTAAGCCAAAATATTCAAAATGCATAATCATAATCAATGGATATATAATCTTAATATGGCCTGCATGATAAATGCTTGTAATAAAACATGCTTGTAAATCATTCAACTTGCATAATAATATCATACATATATGGGAAGATACCTCAACCGACGTAGACTAAGTAGCTATAACTTGGACTCCGAGGCCCGATACCCCCTCGGTTTAGGTGACCGAGCATGATACCCCCTGGGGAAATATGGTCTACTTGCCAAGGCAAACTAAACATGATAAATATGATAAAGTTCACTAGATGGATCCACTAATATAGTGAAGGGCAATATATAATCCTATGGTGGCTCATAGTTTAGAGACTAAAGCCTTTACGTAAGGACCCCTTGAGTCAAGCCCCCATCTTAAGCCTCAATTGGTGCTAAGTCTAATCCCATGGAATACTTGAAATAATCATAAGTTCAATAACTTGTGATAAAGATGAACACGACATGAGTAGCTCTTAAATATGCTTGACCTCTAATAGTTAGCCTAACTTGAATATGAGAGTAGATAATAATTATATATGAATCCTTGCTTTAACATGAATGACTCACAAGAGGTAAAAATCTTGAAATAGGGCACAACTTGAAAATCCTTAATCATCATGAAGTCACTTGACTTGTAAACCATGTAATAGATTATCAACACTTGAGAATTTTTGTCATCTAATTTTATCAAACACATGATGGGTTCATGATACTTGTAAAGAATCATACAAATAAAGAGTAAAACAAGGTGAGTAAACTTAATGCGAATCAACCCACCAATATTGCAGTAAAACCATCATCTAGGGTCTCCTGAAATCCATCATAAAAGCTCATAATAGTTGATAGCTTTATAACTCAAATCATGCATAGTCTCAATAAACAAAATCAATTCATGGAATAAGATTGAAATAAATATTCATGTATAATCATTCAATACTTGATAAAATCCCAACATAGTTTGTGTTCATATTTTATAATAAAAAATACCCATAGGTAATAGAACTATAAATCATGCAATTTTCACAAAAAGAGAATGTTGGGCTCCATGGGAGAAAGGACCCATAGATGAAGACCCACATACGTTATACCTTGAATTCCTTAAAATGAACGTGAAGGAGACTTGAAGCTTGGGATGAGTCCTTGAGTTCCACAATTGAGCTTGAAATCCTTGGATTTGAATGAGAGAATTGATAGAGTCTTGGAGAGGTTTTAGAGAGGTGTTTTGTGAGTTATAGAGTTGAAAATGTGGCTAAGTATGGTAGATTCCACAGTTAAATGGGTGTGGGGCTATTACCCCAATGCCTTTAGACAAAACAAGAAAACCAAGGAAAATATTACACTAGTCCGCACCCCAGGCGCGACGCGGAGATCAAACAACACTAGTCCTAGCCTCAGGCGTATCGCAGACTTGGCGCGAATAGACACTGGAATAAAAAATTAGCGAAAATTATTTTTTGCTATGAGTCTCCTAAAATCCAGGTTATACCCATCTCCTGCTTAATTTTGCCCCCTGATATAGAATATGAAGTCAAATTTTCAAAATCACGCACGAATTTTGAGGTATATGGAAATTACGATTATGGGGCATTCCAAGCACATGAGGGGTGTTTTAATATCTTCCCCATGGGAACATTTATCCCTGACTGTCAAAGAAACATGCATAAGAGAAGTAATTATGAAGATTTTAGCCCGACATGAATGCAACAAATGCACGTAAATATCATTTTCAAAAAGCCTCAACATGAATGTTAAAAATCACCATAAACTTGTTACCATAAACATGAATGCATGCAAAATGAATGAGGGTTGTCTTAAGACTTGAAACCATAGAGGGGACTTAAGTTATTACCTGTGGCTTGGGTAGAGTGGAAGAGATATGAGTATCGCTTTTTCATGTCTGCCTCCCCATCTAACACTTTCAACTTGTTGATTCCTCCAATGGACCTTGACGGATGCTAACTCTTTGTAAATCATTTTATAGCTTTCATGAAATTTTATAACATGTCGTGAAACACTTCAATGTTCATAACAAACTCCATCGTTGAACTATTACTGAAAACTTGGCGGGTCATGCATAGGTGCTTTAAAACATGCGTTCAGGAGTAATATGCATAAAATAAAGGAAACTTATCAACTGGTACCATGAAATCATGAAATTCATCTTAATAGTCATCATAAACCATAGGTTGTCATGACATTGTATTAATATGCTTCATTTAACAATAAATGCATCATAATATCCATGTTTGAAGTCTTTTCATAAAACACCTAAAGATTCACAAACTTACCTAGGAAAAATTGTAATTATTTTAGTTATTCAATTGAATATTAATGAAAGGTATGTATATTATATTATCTATGAAAAGTATTGAAATCTAAAATTTTGTTGTAATGTGCATTATGCTTAAATATTTGGTTTCCCATTTCTAAGACTAAATTATTTAGAAAACTTAGTATTACTTTTGACCCTATATTATTGTTTGTATTAGTAATATAAAATATAGCAAAATTGATTGAAATGTTGATTGGATATTTTACTCTTTATTAAATGACTCTACAATAGACAAAATTGTCATTTTGCAATTGATATAGTAAAGATCTATCAACCTTAACTTTTGGACAAAATCAATTTTTTCTTATTGATAAATGATTGTCTGCATTGTAAATTTATTCTTCAAGAGAAATAAGAAGTATTCTTGCTTCTGTATATTATATTCTTCTTCCTATTTTGTAGTTTTATAACATGGGCTATGCCATCTAAAAAGTTGAAGGGTTAGATATGGGTATTTCTCAAAGTAAGCTATCCATTCATTAACACATTTTTGATTGATTTTGGTACCACATGCAGGATGTTTAATACAACAAGAACAACATACCCAGTGGAATACCATAACTGGGGTCTGGGGAGAGTAGAATGTACGCAGACCTTACTACTACCTCACAAGGTAGAGAGGTTTTTCTATAGGAACCCTTGTCTCAAAAATCCATAAGAAGAATAAACTAGATATGAAAAAAAAGGGGAAGGGAAAGGAAAAGAAACAGAAAAGATGACTAACAACACAAAGCACATGACAGGATGTAAATCAACAAGATGTAACGATAACATCAATATGTATATGATAGATAATAGCAACACATGATAGAAAACACGACTACTCCTACTAAACTACTATACTCCAAGGCCAAAAATCCGCCAAACCCTAACAACCAATCAGCCTGCTACTCTACCTAACCTTACCAACAAATTAGCCTACTACTCATATTCGCGATGTCCACTTCTTTCTATCTAAGGTCATGTCCTCGGTGAGATCAACTTTCGTATATCTTCTCTGATCACCTCGTCCCAATACATCTTCAGTCTACCTCTACTCATTCGTGTAACTCCCAGATTCAACCTCTCATACCTTCTAATAGGAGCATCGATACTCTTTCTCTGCACGTGTCCAAACCATCGCATTCTTGCTTCCCTCATCTTATCTAACAAAGGGGCCACCTCTAGCTTCTCCCAAATGGTCTCATTCCTAATCTAATCACTCCTGGTATGAAAACATATCTATCTTAATATTCTCATCTCTTCGACCTTCATCTTCTGAACATGTGCATTTTTTATTGGCCAATACTCCACCCCAGAAGCAAAGATGGTCTAACCACCATCTTGTAAAACTTATCTTTGAGTTTAGGTAGTATCTTCTTATCACACAATAATCTAGAGACAATCCTCATTTTTGTCCATGCTCAGCCCATCTTTGTCTCAGTAGAGTCTTTCTCCACCGGAAATTACCTCTGCCCCTACTGCCCCAATACGATGTGCTATATTATCCTCGGTATCACCACAACTCTGGTTGATTGACCTTAGATACTTAAAGTTTTCTCTCTTGGGGATAGGTTGAGTGGAAAGCCTCACATCAGTGTTCACTTCTTCCATCATAACAATCAATTTGCACCCCAAGTATTCTATTTGGTCCTTCTCAGTTTGAATCTTTTGGGCTCGAAGGCACGTTATCAAGCCTCCAACCTATCAATAACTTTAGTCCGAATCTCATCAATCAGTATTATATAATCTGCAAATAGCATACACCATTAAACCTCCTCCTCGATAGATGGCGTCACTCATCCATCACCAAAACATATAGAAAAGGGCCCAACACAGATCCTTTATGAAGTCCCATCTCAACAGAAAAACATGCAAAATGTTCAATAACAAAAAAATATATTCTTATTTAAGTATGGGCAAGATAAATGTTAAAATGATTACTGGTGTATGTGAATATTGTTATCATGTCAAGACAGTGGATGAATTTAAGGTGGAATATCTTTATAGCGGTAACAGCTCAGATGTTTCTAAGTAAAGATCAGACCTTAAATAGTCAAAGAATTCAAGTCTATAAATTTTTGTATGTTTTCCAAACACATCTATAGGTCATATAAAGGACTATTGACTGTAGTTGGAAACCTAGTCTAACATCAGAACCTATCAAGTTTATTTCAGATTTATGAGCCAAGTTTATAGCTCGTAAAATCTTTTATGGGCCATAGATAGGCTTGTGAACCGATGTTCAGAAACCCTAAAATTTCCTGATTCTTAGAAGCCATATTTATGGATTTTAAAATGATCTATGATTCATAAACATGCTTCATAGATCAAATTATTAGTATTTTTTAATCTAAAGATAATTTCCATGGACTAAAATCTATGGTTCATAGATAGGATTATAGTCCGTAAATGTTCTTTGTAGATGCCATCCTTTAGTTTTTAATCAGAGCCAATTTGGTCTTTTCCATTCTTTTAATCCCTATACTACTTCATTTTTCGGACTATTTTTTATGGGATTAAAAGATTATAATGACCTAATCTCTCTTTTCATGCACAACCCAAGAAAATTAGTCATTTTCTTTCAAGTTTCCTCTTAACAAAGAATCTGGATTACAAGCTTCAAGCCTTTATTCAAAGAATTTAAGTAAGGGTTTGTTAGTCTATGTATGTAGAATTTGATCACTAGGTATCCCTCCACTCATTGAGTTCCAAAAAAAAACCTTTGCTTTCAAGTTTATGATTTCTGTAATACCAAAGGTTTTTAGGGAAAACACATGTTTTCTCTTTCAACTCAATTCCTCCCTGTGAACTGTCCATGAATATACGTTTTACCTGATTTTATGTATAAATTTATACTCAAAATATTCTCATGAATCCTTAGTATGCATATCTTTCATGTCTCAAAATTATTCATGTGTCAATTTATAAAATATATGATTTTGAATGCTTTTGGGTAAAGTATTTCTCGGAAATTATCAGTTTTCATGATTTATGAGATATTCAATATTATTAGAATAGTTGTTGTATACAATAATTACATGAATTTCCATTAAGATTTATACTTAGAGCTAAGTGGATTTAGGGATGAAGGATTTTGATCAGCATTCGTGAACCTTTTAGTAGCAATCTGTAAGTCTGTTAACTCTATACCACCATAGTATTTATGGGGCTTCCCATAAGTTGAAGCTGGATTCTTAATCCTTATAGATATTAGCTTAGTGGATCCATAATGACTTAGATCAACCTTTGTACCATAGCAAAGTAAATTGGACTTTTTTGATAGAGATTATATTGTACATCAAAACCACTGTTCGTAGCTCACATAATTATATGTTAGTTTAAGTATCTCCCATAGTCAGTCTTTTCAACGATTACATGAACAAGTACTTAGTGATCTTAGCATATATTAGTTTCATATATTTACTTGATCATTGCATCAAATTATGTTTACATTCCAACATGTCCAGTTATCGCATTTACTTTTCCTATTGTACATACTTAGTATATGCAAGTACTAATCATATACTTTCTGCTTATATTATTTTATGATATAGATTTGGATCTTTACTATCTCACACGTAGTTAGAGCACTTTTGATCAGCAACAATGTTATTTGGTGAGTCCTTATCTTTTCAAGATTAGTACTTTATGTTTCTTTTTAGTCATTTATTTTTAGTTCTAAAAAGTTAGAGTTTGCTGGGGTATTTTCTAGCAACTAATTCTTAGTAGAGGATTTTCAGATAGTTAGTTTAGATTTAGCGTACGAGTACTCAAATATTCATTTTATTGATATTTATACTAATTTTAGTTTAGTTCTACATTTAGTTATTTTCTATTTCTTTTTCAAATAAAATTTAGTGTCATGCTAGAAAATGAGGTTAGCTTGGAGTCACTTGTGGCTCTAAGCATTGTAGCGCAGCTCGGGGGTAGTCTTGTGTTGTTATAAACTTCATATTAGAACATCAGTTTCTAAATTCTTAGGGTGTCTTAAAGCCACATTATGTATATTCTTATTCATGGGTGTGAAGCACACCTCATTATGGTTTGTAGAGTCCATAGATGCGTTTTGTGGATGTCTTCGGCAGGTTTTAATCAAGGGTATTTTGGTCTTTTTTCATTGTTTTAATCCATATACGAATTCATTTTGGACTATTTTATATGGGATTAAAGGATTCTAATGCCCTAAATTCCTTCTTTCCATCCATAGCCCCAAGAAATTAGTCTTTTCTCTCTCAAGTTTCCTCTCGACAAAGAATTAGGGTTCCATGCTTCCAACCTCTATTCAACGAATTCAAGTGAAGGTTTGCTAGTATATGTGTGTGGGATTTGATCATTGGGTATCCCTCCTCACTTTGATCCAAAGAAAACCTAGCTTTCAAATTTATGATTTCTACAACGTATAAGGTTTTTTATGAAAAATACATGATTTTCTCTTTTAGTTCAATTCCTCCATGTGAACTGTCTACGAATATATGTTTTACATGATTTTATCCATGAATTTATACTCAAAATATTTACAGGATTCCTCATTATGCGTATCTATTCATGTCTCAAAATTATTCATATGTTAAATTATCAACTTTATGATTTAGAATACTTTTGCATAAAGTATTTCTCAAAAATTATCAATTTTCATGATTTGTGACCTACCCAATATTATCAGAATAATTATTGTATTCAATGTAATTACATGTCTTTCCATTACTGGTTATACTTAGAGCAATGTGGATTTAGGTATGAAGGATTTTGATTAGCTTTCGCGAAAAATTAGCAACAATCTCTAGGTCTAATAACTCTTTACCACCATAGTATTGAAGGGGCTTCCCGCCAGTTGAGGCTGGATTCTTTATCCTTACAGAAATTAACTTAGTGGATCCATAATATCTTAGTGATGTTTCCTAAGTTACACCTCCTTTGTAGAGGATAAAGTGGTCATTTTAATAATATAAAACCTAACTAAGGTTATGGTCGAACCCACAAGGAGTACGTAGACTTGAGACGGATTCATCAATAAGTAATTCAAGTAGTTAACCAACTCAATTCCTCGAAGGTGGGGGCAATTTGCAATAATCAATAAAAAAGTAAACTAAACTAACTGTAATGACAGACAATAAATAATAGAGAGCAATAGGGTATTGTGTTCCCAATAATTCCCCAACTTAGCATCACTTGATAATTCAATTCTTCACTAGTTTATAGCATGTAGGACGATAATTTAAGTTCACAAAGCTCTTTTTCCAAAGGTGAGAGGTGAATTTCACTATGTGACTTGACCCATCTCCATAGTGAAATACTGACCATTACCTATAAGTCCAAGTATAACCTTCTGTTGGCCTAGTTCGGTTGATTAGACGAGAATACATCAATCAAATTTTGTTAATCAATCTTTTTTCTTATTCATTACTACCTTAGTCCAGTTAGTAAGTCTAGGTGGGTTCTAATATTGGCCACCATTAGAAAACATGTAAAAAAAAGAATTGATTAATACATGCTTACAACCAATCCAAGAATTGTAAATTACCTGGGTTTACTTAGTTAGTTCTTCGTGGTTCCCTCAACCCTAGTTGTGAATTTAGCTAAACATGTTATAGCTAGATTAAGAAATTACTAATTGAGAAAACATAATTAAATACTTACCCAATTGTATTAAAATCAAGAAAATCCGAGAGGAATGAGAATCACAAGCTTCAAGATCAAATTTACCGACAAGTTCTTTATCACTATCTTCTTTCTCAAAGAATTGAGTTCTCTAAGTACAAACCCTAAAAGTACTGAATAATGACGTCCTTGCTTGTACAATAACCTAAAAGTACTATTTATAGTTATTATAAATAAGTCCTAAATAAAACAGAAAAACTGGTCGGCGGACTCCACGAATGGTCTCTACAACTCAAAATGTGGTTTACGAGTTGTAGCCTGGGTCTCGTATTTAGCTCCTGGGATCTTGGACTTCTCTTCTACGATTTCACTTTACGACTTGTAAACTGATCCATGACTGGTAATTCATGTTCGTAGGCTTCAACTTCATAAAATGGTCCCTCATTGGAAATCTTCATGAAACCCATCAGTACGACTCATATAATGCTCTATGACTCATGTATTTGTCTCATTGAGTTGATCTTCAGATTGCATATTTCACTGGAATTTGTCACAAAACTACCTCTATGACTGGTAAAATGCACTATGATCCGTAAAGGGTCTCATAAACCATCAAAACCCAGTAATTTTATGCAAGTTTGCCCCAAATCATGGCTAACCTATCTTCTTATAAATCTAAACATAAAAACACATAAAACTCACAAATATCACATTGAGAATACATAAAATTCAATATTATAAGCATCAAAAGTGTTTTATTTTAGCAGCACATCAACACCCCCAACTTAAAATTATTGCTTGTCCTTAAGCAACTTCTAAATTTATATAGACAATACAGTAACACACAGACCTTAACTCAATGGCATATATTATATACATCTCAAACTCAATTACCCACACCAGCTTTTCAAAGTAGGATCAGATAGCTATTTAGCAAACTAATGCAAACTGGTGCATGTGACAATACAAGGGAGCTATAAATAGTCCACAATCACTAAACAAGTCAAATGCTAACAGTGCAATGCATGTGCTCTCATAGAAAGAAGTTCCATAGTTTACACTCAATGATGATTTCATGTTTCCTCGGGGGATGGATCTATAAGAATTCATCAACCATGGGACTGCGCAAAAACACTCGCTCTCACAAAAGATATTCAAGCACAATGACTAATATAATAAGTTTTCTCCTATACTCATGACTCAGACCTTCAGCTAACTGGACTTGGATCACTTTAGGACTTTCTAGGCTTGTAATGTAGGCTCAGGGTGCTTTGGTATGATATGTTAGGAAAATAGTACCAATGGACCCCCTTGAAACATCGTTTTTCTATACTCTTGCCCTATAAACTCTGTCATTTTCACCTATTCTCCCTTTTTTCTTATTCAAGATTTTCCGAGTGCTTTCTTCTCATTTTTCAGCTTTTTGTCTTATTTTTATGCTTATTTTTGCTTTTTAGCTCAATCTAACCATATTTTCTTTTTCTTGCACCTGGTACATGATTTGTCTTCTTTTTCTCTTCATTTGTAACTCTCCCCCTTATTTTTGTGCTTTACCCTTTCACCAACCACCTTCAACTTAGGCTTTTTGCCTCAGTCAAGGTTCACAATGCTCAAGGAAAAGGACCAATTTCAGGGTTTTCACTAGACAAGGCTAGGTTAATTAGGTGTTTAGAAAAATTGGTACATGTAAGGCTCAAATATTTGGAACAAGGGACATATCATCATTTGGTTGGTTATTTTTTGGCTATAGGGACTATTTACGAACAATGGCCTAAGATCCTTTTCTAATCCATTTAATCTATTATCTAACATAGAGCAATAGGGCAAGTTCTGCATTAGCACAAAATATATGAATTTAGCAAAATAAGCTCACGCTCACATGACGTTGCATATATTATCAACAAAAGACTCACAGATCATGGTTCTTATCTCAATTTGCTCTCACTAATCAGAATAGATATTGTTAAATACCTAAACATGGATGGTTGCTATCTAGCTACTAATAAAACATTTTGGTGGGTAGCACTATTTTTCAAAACAAAACATAAAAAACACATCATATGCCATAAATATTAGTACTATATGCTACACATATTATCTAAACATCCTAAAAATATTGGTTCAATAGGAATTAATATCCACGTGGAAAAAGAACAGAGGTAAGAAAATCTCGAGATCAAAAATTGCGGTAGTTATAGACCATAAGCTACTGAGACTTCACTGAGCCCATAACTACCTACACCGCATAAAAATAATGTGCATTGTCGCCAGTGCACAAAATCAAATAAAATAAAAACAAATATAGGTCAAAAACATACCTATGCACCTAAGCGCCGGTCCACCTTGGGTTGCCTCCCAAGTAGTGCCTAATTTATTGTCACGGCATGACGTAGGTAAATTAGTTACTCAGACTTCACCAATTGCCAGACTTCACTCTTGAGTTCATCTGGATGCTTCATAGACTGATGGATGTCGAAGACAATATCTTAATAATTCAATCTAAAACTGAGCTGATTAGTTTCTGTATCCATTAGAGCTCGCCCATTCGCTAGGAAAGGTCTTGACAAGATGATTGGGATGTCGAAATCAACCTCATAATCTAGAATCAGAAAGTCTGCAAGGAACATGAATTTCTCTACTTTAACCAACACATCATAAAGTATCTCTATAGGCTTCTTCACCATTTGATCGGCCATTAACAACTGCATGCTAGTAGGAGTGGGGGCTCTCAACCCAAGCTTCTTTAGACAGTAAGAGGCATTAGACAGATATTGGCACCTAAATAACATAGTGCCCTTGTGAAAACCACATCACCTATAGTGCAAAGTATGGTGAAAGCACCTATATCGTTATGCTTTTAATATAAGAACTTCGTAGCGATAACACTACAATGTTGAAGCTCTTTAGAAAGCTCCTGACTCTCAGCGCACTTCTTGGTGATCAAGTCCTTCATATACTTAGTATATGCCGAAATCTTCTCCAAAGCCTCAATGAGAGGGATATTGATAGATAGCTTCTTAAGTATGGATAGAAAGTGCTTGAACATTCCTTCCTCCTCCATCTTTTTTATTCTTTGAGGGGAAGGAGGAGGAGGCGTAGGGATGGACTTAAGCTTCTGTGGCGCTTCAGCTACTTCACCCACCCCATCTTTACCACGATCATCTCCTTCATCCGCATCCTTTGTTACAACAATCTCCTCATGAACATCTTCCTCATCAACTGGCATCGGAGGATAAATAGTTCTCTTGCCACCCTTAGTAGTAACCACCATACATTGCCCCTCATTCTTAGGGTTTTTTCACTGTGTTGCTAGGCAATGTATCCTTTTGGCGCTGATTCAACTGATTTGATACATGAGCAACTGTTGCTAAAGTTATGTAATAGCCAAATATTGAGACTCTATTTTCTTATTTGTGCTTGAAATATCTGATTTCATGCTACTTAGAGTGTGATCCTATGTCTCAGCCTTCTTCAGCAAATGGTCAAACATCTCCTCAATACTAGAATTGCCTGTACCTATGTAACAATTGTGCAGTGGCACAAAAGGACCAGTTCTAAAGCCTTCTCTGTGTCCCCAATCAGTGTGTGGACCCTGATTCCTATCAGAGTAACTACCCAGTTATCTCTGAAAGCTCCATCTCTACCGTGGTTCCGACCATGGTTTCCTTGACCTTGGAACAAATAGTCCTGATTGGACCCTTGGGCATTGTTTAGGAAACCCCCGTCTGATCATTCACAAAACATGCATCTTTCTCGTAGTGTGGCTCCTCATACATGGTGCACGTGGAGGTTGGTGGACCATTTCATTCACTCCCTCTTAATTCTATTTGATCATCACATCCATGCTTATGCGAAATAGAGCAAGCTATTGTATAATCTCTTCATTAATTTTAGCTTGCTCTAAACCCACACTCGAAGCACATGGACGCTTCATGGAAGCTCTATCCCACTATCCGCATACACGATTTTTCTTGACCACTTGCTCCAGATGCTTAGCAATCCTTGCAAATGGTTGATCTAGAAATATGCCTCCCATAATAGTGTCCGCAAAAGCCTGACTATTCTCATCAAGATCACAATAAAAGATCTCCACCAAGGAATCATCAACTATCTTGTGGTTAGGGATGCTCCTCAGACATTTAGTAAACCACTCCCAAGTATTGCTCAAAGTTATTGAACTGATCCTTCAACGTGTGCTTCTTTGATCTGGGGAAGTGCCTCTCCGAAAAGGCATTTTGCAAATTCTGCGCAACTATAGAGAGACAATGGGAAGACACAAAGTCCCATAATGTCTATGGATAGATTTTGTATCCCCACCACACTCTTACAAACAAATGCCACATTGTGCATGTGGCTATATGGATACTCTGATGGTAAGTCCACAAATAGCCCATGATTCCAAAGCATCTGATGTAACCCACTAGAGACTATAAAGTTTGTGTCTGCCAATAGTGGCGGCAACATAATAGCTCCAGTCACATCCATAGCCATGGAGCTCAACTTGTACTTATTCCATCGATAAGCATTAGCATTGAACTCCCGATGTTGTAGAATGTCCTCAAAAGGAGTTGGGTTCTCATTCCTATCATCATCATTACAACCCCAATTCAAAGCTGCGTTGGATGCGTTGTTGGCATTTTTTTAGGCCATTCTTCTTATAATTTGTTGGACCTCTGGATCAAATGGAGTGAAGGGATTCCTTGACCCCAAACGTTTGGCATATAATACTCTTACACCCTGCAATGAAACAAAAACACAATCTAAAATAAAATAAACTAAACTAATGATTAACACTCAAATTACAATTACTAGTGAATTCAATAATGTCTAGCCATATTTCTCCGCAATGACACATAAATCTTTGATGTCACCTAAGTTACACCTTCTTTTTAGAGCATTTTGATCACGATCAAGCAATACTTCTAACTTTGAGGATAAAGCGATCATTGTCAATAATAAAACCTAATCATAGAATAGGGTGGAATCCCAAGGGAAGGTTTTGTCATATTGATTCACCAAAAATCATTTCAAGCATCAAATAACTCTATTCTCAACAAAGGGGGAGGAGCTGTAATGATCGGTAATAAACAAAACAATACTAATAAAGCAAACAGACAATCAAATTGGAGAGCAACTTGAGAAATTGTGTTCCCCATGATTCACTAACTCAAACAACTCGGATAACACAACCTAAATTAGGAAATTGCATGCAGGACGGCAACTTATGTTCTTCCAGCCCTTGAGCATATGTGAAGATCAAATTTCACTATGGCACTGGGCCGACAACCATAGTGTGCCAAATTAAGCATTACCTATTGTCCCAGTCAACCTCTCCTTGGCCGGGTTTGGTTTACTAGATGAGAATACATCAATCGAACTTTGTCACCTATTTCCTTTTCCTCTTCATCACTACCTTGATCGGGATCATGACACTAGGTGCATTTTAATGTTGGCCACCATTAAAAACAAGAAAAATGAAGGAAAAAAGATAATACATGTAAATACACAACTCAAGAAGTGCAAATAATCCAAGTTATTAAGCTAGCCACTCATGGTTCCACAAACCCAAGTTGTGGGTTTAGCCACTCATGTCTTGGGAAAACAAATCTCAATGAAATTAGAAGACATGGAAGATTTTTCACCCAAGAAAATTGAAGAACAATGAAACCCTATTTGAAATCAGAATCACAAGTTTGAATGATGAAATTTATCCACAAGTGAAGATATTGCTACAACAGCTTTTAGCTATTTTTAGATCATTTTTATCGGTCATGAAGACAAAATCAGTGAAGGGATATTGAATTGCATTCCTAGATTTATTACTGAAGAACACAATCAGACTTGGCAGGCAATGCCATTTTCCTGGAACACAATTAGCTGCCCTAGTTTGAGGCCCCTGTGCCTCTAGTTGTTCGTTACCTGAAGATTCATCAATAAGCTTTCTTCTAAGGGCTTTAGTTGTTGATTTTCTACTCTTGGGGTCCTTAGTATTTGCAAACAAGTATATACCAAAATGCTCAACTCCAAAACCATCCAACAAAATAAACAAAAAACAAGAGAAGAACAAAGAAAAATCAGCACTCTATCAGTTGCAGGTGGCAGGTACGGGACCCTAGTATGACTCATAATGAAGACTATGAGCCATACTATGGCTTCATTATCCACAGGTGCATTTTGATTTTAGAAACTAAAGCTAGATACGAGACGCAGTTATGACTTATAGCCTTGACTACGGGTCGTAGACAGGTCTCATACAAGGTTTTAGTTTGCAAAATTCAACACAGGCTTAGGTCCATGAGATCTACTACAGTTCTTACTGGACACTTTGACTTATAGGTGGATCTCATGTGGTAAAAGTCCAAGGTCTTTAATCCACTAATATTCCCTACGAGAGGCAACTACGACTTGTAGACCCTTCTACGAGTCGTAAGAGTCTCCCATAGAAGGAACAACATGTACCTGAAGTACCTATCATTTCACCACAAAGACTACAAACATCATCCAAAAAAAACTAAACAACATCAAAGTAAACGTATTTCATCTACAAATCAAGCACACATCACCCAGTACCCACAAAAAGATTTCACTACTACTTTATCCCATCAATCACAGTTTCAACAGTAAAAGCATATTCAAAAGAAATTTTCCCCACATCATTCATGCATATTCGCCAAATAACTATTCCCAAATCACACAAAGTTCAATCAAACACACATATACAGATTCAAGGCATTACTCCACAAAGGTTTCAAGAATTCATCCACACTATGAACACCAACACATTACCCTAACAAGATATGATCATGCTACACTAATTTTGGAAATCATCACATAATTATGATTCAACATTATTCAAATGATCAACACAACTAACTTGGCATAATCATCCCATCATTAAAACAACGGAAAATTCCACAACAAGGGTTAAACACTAAGAACTCCATTCAATAACACTCTATTTCATTCTTAATTGCATCCCATTCACACACAATACACAGTGATACTAATCAATACCATAACTCATTCAATCAATCCAATACAACATCTATTTTGAGAGTAAAAATAAACCAAGGGACATATTGTAGGAAGTGACGAACTATCAAGAGCAGGATGAGAACAACAGAGTTCAAACCCTAGTCGCTAGAAATAAATTTGGCCGAAATAGTGTTGGGTGGCTGGAAAATTGATCGGAAGAGAGTTGGTGAAAAACATTATGGGTGAAAATGAGGATAGGGTTAAGATATTGTGGTCAAAAATAAATTTGACTCTTTATATTCATTATCGGGTAACTTTTAAAAAGTTATTGAGTCAGGTCTACGAAATCCCAACTACGTGTCGTAGCTCTAACAATGACACATAGATCTTGGTTTTGTAGGTTGCTCAACACTTAACAAAATTTTGAAACCTTATCTTCAACTATGAACCCCATTTATAACTCGTAGTAGGGACTACGAGTTGTAATGTTGGCTAGTAGTGTGAGTGCCAACTTCAAGTCATCACTATTATCCTGTAGGAGGCATGACTACGAGTCATAGTGTGCATTACAACTCATAGGCATGGTATTAGAGGCAGCGTCCAATGCCATATTTTGAAATTTCGTCATCATATCCAAAACCTGTACAATTTTCTCAAAGTGCACCATTGCACAAACATATAACTAATTCAATGTCTAAAAATAAATTTCAACACTTAATCAAAATACTACCTAAGAATCCACAAATTACAAAATAAAATCAAAAACAAATAAAAGCATTTAAAACCTCTTGCTTTGCCTCCCAAGTAGCACCTTATTTAACATCGTGGCATGATTTATTTGTCAAGATTCATCAAAATTCCTCCATAGCCCATACTTCGCTTTTGAGTTCATCGAGGTGATTTATAGATTTATAGACTAGCGAATGTCAAAAACCACTTCTACTTGATTTACCCTAAGCCTAAGTTTATCTGAATCCATATCCACCAGGGCTCTCTTTGTAGCCAAAAATAGTCTTCCTAGAATAATTAGGACCTCAAAATTGACTTCGCAATAAAGAATCACCAAAATCCACTAGAATATGAACTTATCCACTTTTACTAGCACATCATTGGGTATTCCCTCAGACTTCTTGATTGTCCTATCCACCATCAGTAATCTCATTTGTGTCGGTGTTGGTGAACCTAAACCGAGCTTCTTAAACACAGCACGAGAAATCAAATTTATACTTGCTCCCAAATTTTACATAATGCTCTTGCAAACTCGACATAACTGATGGTACAAGGGATTGTAAATGAACCAGGATCGTCCATTTTTTTGATTAAATATTTGGTCATAATGGCACTACAATGTTGAAGCTCTTGCAAAAGCTCACGGCATATCATGCACTTTTTCTTCACCAAATTCTTCATATATTTAGCATACCCGGGCATCTTCTCCAATGCTTCAATAAGGGGAATGTTGATGGACAATTATTTCAACATGGATAGGAAATGTTTGAACTTACCATCCACCTCCTTTTGCCTGAGCCTTTGGGGTAAAGGAGAGGGAGGTCTTGGGATAGTCTTGTTCTTTTCTTGCTCCTTCATTACTTCATCTCTCAACCTATTGTTACCCAAACCTTCTTCCTCATCCTCAACTTTGTCATCAACACCCATTTCACAATCCTCATCCACAACCACAAACATTGGAGGGTCAATGATACTCTTTCCATTTTTCGTCATAACTGCCATGCAATCTTCCTCATTCTCAGTGTTTTGGAGCATGTTGCTCTACAAAGTACCCTTTTGGCATTGATTCAATTGAAGGGACACTTTAACCAAATTGTTGTTCGAGTTTTTTGCTGGCTGCTGAATGAGACATAATCTTCTTATTGATACTTGAGTTATCTGATTTCATTACCTTCAAAGTCTCATTTTGGTTCTCTGCTTTCTTCAACAATTTGTCAAACATTTCTTCGATCCTTGAATTGCTAGAACTGGTATCACGATTATGAGGAGGCACATAAAGATCATTTCTTTACCCATCTCTTCAGCCTTCTTGGCTTCTACCACCCTACTACTCTCAAAATAACCAATACAGTTATCTTTATATGCACCCTTTCGGTTGTAGTTTTGACCTTGATTTTTGGAACCTTGACGCCAATAGTACGGATTGGACCCTTGGGTAGTATTCCGAAAACCCACTGCTTGAGCTATAACAAAGCAAGCATCTTTATCATAATATGACTCACAATACATGGGCGCTCTTAGAAGTTGGTGAACAACTGCATGAATAGTTTCTTGAGTTTGCTTCATCACCATGTCAATACTAGTCCGAAGTTGAGCAAGTTGTTGCATCATCTCATCATTGACTTTTGCTTTCTCCAAACTAACACTCACCGCACAAGAGCTCTTTGTAGTAGCTCTCTCCCTTTGGCCCCATGCTCTATTGGTTTTTACTACTTTCTCCATACTTTCACTATCCTTGTGAACGGTTGATCTAAGAACATACCTCCCATGATTAAATCGGCACACACTTGACTATTCTAATCAAGATTCTGATAGAAAATGTTTACTAAGGTATCAGCCACGATCTTATGGTCTTGAACCATTCTCAAACATTTGGTGAACCTTTCCCACATTATACTAATCGAATCACATAGCAATTGCTCAAAGTTATTAATTTGGTCCTCAAGTTTGAGATTTTTTGACCTTGGAGAGTATTGCTCTAAGAAGGCTCTTTTCAATTCTGCCCAACTGGTGATTGAGATCTGTAGGAATTAGGAGAACCATAATGTTGCATTATTGGTAAGACATAGAGGGAACACACGTAACCCAACAACGTCCATAAAAGATTCGGTGTATCCATCACACTTTTACAAACAAATGCAATATTATGAAGATGACTGTGAGGATACTCAATAGGTAACCCTACAAACAAACTACGGTTTTGAAGCATTTGGAGCAATCCACTTGCCATTATGAATTTGGCGTCTGTCAGTAGTGGCGGCAACACTATAACACAAATGATGTCCATGGCTATAGGGTTAAAATAATATTAATTCCAACCATATGCATTCTCATTGAAATCCTATGGTGTGGCCTATTCTCCCGTGGTGGTGGATTCTCCTCCCTACCCACACATCGTCATGTCAATCCACGGCTTTATCAACTACAATATCCACGTTTTCTTGGGCCATTCTCCTTGCAGCACATTAGGTCTCAAGATTAATTGGAGTTAAGGGTCCACTTTGGCTCCTTGTGTTGGGCATACACCTAGTATACCCTGCAAAAGAAACTAAACAACAAAGACAAAGCAAAAGTAAAATAAAAGAGAATTAAGATATTAACAAATAAATTAAATACTAGTGAAATCAAGTCAAAACCTCATTGTATTCCCTAGCCACTGTGCCATTAATTTTGATCACGATCAAAGAGTACCTCTAACTTAGAGGATAAAGCAATCGTCATGAAATATAAAACCTAACCATAGGTTAGGGTCGAATCCCAAGGGAATACGGGATTTTGCTGCATTGATTCACCAAAAATCATTTCAAGTATCAAATAACTCTATTATCAATAAAGGGGGGAGGGGTTGTAATGATTGGTAATAACTAAAACTATACTAATAAAGCGAAAAGATAATCAAACTGGACAGAAACTTGGGAAATTGTGTTCCCCCAGATTCACTGATTATAACACCCAGATAACACAACCTAAATTAGGACATTACATGCAGGATAATAACTTAAGTTCTTCAAACTTTGGGCAAAGGTAAAGGTCCAATTTCACTATGTCACTTGACTGGCTACTATAGTGTGCCAAACTAACAATTACCTATTATTCTATTCAACCTCTCCTTGGCCGCGTTTACTTGATTAGACAATAACACATTACTCAAATTCTGTCACACATTTCCTTTTCCTATTACTACCGTGATAGGGATTTAGACACTAGACGGGGTTTAATATTGTCCACCATTAAAAAACAAGCAAAATGAAGCAAAATGGATCCTACATACAAATACCCATTCAAGAAGTGCAAAAAATGTGGGTATTAAGCTATCTACTCATGGTTCCTACAACTCCAATTTGTGGCTTTAGCCACTCATGGCTTGCGCGTACAAATCAACAATGAAATTAGAAGACATGGAAGATTTCTTACCCAAGCAAATTGAGGAACAATTAAACTCCCTTTGAAATTAGTATCACAAGCTTGAATGATGAAATTTATCTACAAGTGAATTTAAACCCCCAAATATGAGTCTCAATATAAAACACTAATTTCCTACTCTAAAACCCTACTAAAATCTAAGTGTTGTATCATGAAGTAAGAAAAGTTCTTCAGAAACTCTCCAAAAAAAATGATTCTAAACCCTATCATATATTATTTATACTATTTACAAAAATTTTCTAAATAAAATTAAAAAATATGGTTGGCAACTGCTATGGCTCGTAACTACAACTTGTAGGGTGACCTACGAGCTGTAATTGGGTTTTCGAGGTCAACACTTGGCCTTTTGGACTTTATTGCTATGATTCATCTCTACGAGTTGTAGTCTGGTATACGACTTGTATTGCCTTCTCATAGTCCACCCTTGCATTTCTTTGTCCAATTTTAATCAACTCTGTTAATCGCTACAAGACCTCCTCCTATGAGTCATAGTGAGGACTTCGACTCGTACCCTGAGCTTGTATGGCTGAACTTCAAATTTGTAGGTTTTGGTTTTGAAAATAGTTCATTGCTAGTATCATCCCCTACTATTCGTAGCTTGGGATACAACTCGTAGTGGGTCTCATAGATCTTCAAAATCAACCTAATTTGCAACTTTTCCCTAAATCTGGCCAACCTGTATTTTCTGTGAAAATGAAAAAAATAAATAAAAACTATAAAAAGTTGCACTGAGAACACACAAAATCCCTTGCTTTATGCACCAAATACGTTGTATTTTGATAGCACATCAACACAATGGTTGTTGTCAAGATATAAAACCTAACAAAGGTTATGGTCAAACTCACAGGGAATATGTAGACTCGAGATCAATTCACCGATAAGCAATTCAAGTAGTTAACCAACTTGATTCCCTGAAAGCTGGGGTTTTGCAATAATCAATCATAAAGGAAACTAAACTAAACATACCGAGAGACAATCAATAATAGAGAGCAACTAGGGTATTGTGTTCCTCATGATTCTCTAACTTAGCATCACCAGATAACCCAATTCTTGACTAGTGTATAGCATGCAGGATGTAAATTTAAATTCACCAAGCCCTTTGGTCAAAGTTGATAGGTGAATAAAACTATGTGACTTGGCGCATCTCCAAAGTGTGCAATACTAACCATTGCTTATAAATCCCCGTAAACTTCCCCTTGGCCCAGTTCGATTGATTAAAAGAGAATACACCAATCGAATCATGTTGATCAATCTCTTTTCCTATTTATTACTACCTTGGTCCAGTCAGTAACACAAGGGTGGGTGCAAATGTTGGCCACCATTAGAAAACATGCAAAATGAATAGAATTGATTAATAATTACATATGCCTATTCTAAGAATTGTAAATTACCCAGGTTTACTTAGTTATTTCTTCATGGTTCCCACAAACCTAGTTTTGCATTTAGCCACACATTCTATGCATAGATGAAGAAATTATGAATTGAGAAAAAATTAAATAAACACTTTCCCAATTGACTTGAAATCAAGAAAATCTAAGAAGAATGAGAATCACAAGCTACAAGATCAGATTTACTCACAAGAGTTTTCTCACTATCTTCTCTCTCAAGTATTAAGTTTTCTAAGTACAAACCCTAAAAGTACTAAATACTTACGTCCTCCCTTTTTCAATAGCCTAAAAGTACTATTTATAGTAATTATAATTAAGTCCTACAAAAAATAGAAAAACTAGTTGACAGACTCCATGAAAGGTCTCTACGACTCATAATGTGATTTACGAGTCGTAGTCATTATCTCTTAGTCAGCTCGTGGAATCTTTGATTTCTCTTCTACAATTTCCCTTTACAACTTGTAAAATCATCAATGAATCCTAGTGCATGTTCATAGGCTTCAACTTCGTCAAATAGTCCCTCACTGGAAATCTTCACGAATTCCATCAATATGACTTATAGAATGCTCCACGACTCATATTCTTGTCTCATTAAGCTGATCTTCAGATTTCATCCTTAACCAAAATTTGTCACAAAATTTCCTCTACAACTCATAGAATGCTTTACGATCTGTAGAGGGTCTCATAAACCATCAAAAACCAACAATCTTCTGTAATTTTGCCCCAAATCATGGTAAACCTGTCACATAAAAACACAATTATAGCATCGAGAACACCCAAATACTAAGTTTTAAGCATCAAATACTTTATTGTGGAAGCATATAACATAGATCAACCTTTTGTAATACTTTGGGAGGGTACGCTTGGTGTGGCCAGCACTCAGAGACTATCATTAGTCCAAAGATCAATGCCCCGATTGCTGTACAATAGAGTTGTAATTCACTAGTTATTCCAGATGCTCGCCAAAGCTGAAAAGGCACATTAGCATGGCGTACTCCTCTTGTTCGAACTCGAGGAAACCACTTGGCCTTATCATAACCTTGTACTGAATAGAAGAATAAAATACTCAAAGAAAGGACCGTAAAGTAATTAAAAGACCAAGTCTTTATATAAAAGGTAATTTTCAATGAACAACAGTTGGAAAGAAACAATATTCAATATCCGCTACTCAATGCCTATGAAGTCTCTATACTTATCTAGAAGGTGCCAAGAATAGTCTTGGTCTACCTCAAAGGAAGGACTATGTCTACTCAACATGAGAGAGAAAAAGGGGTACTTCGGATAACAAGGAGGGCTCAATAAATCAACTGAATGTGAATGGATCCTTAATGATGCACCTATTGAGGATTAGTAATACAAATCTCTGCATCTTAAAATGATGCAGTCTAAATGGATGTCAGTACATGGAATGTACTGGTATATAAAATAGCTAGAAAGGAAAGGACATAACAAAATCAAATAAGCCAGCATAAAATTTTATCAACTCAAAATTAAATCAACTCAACTCATTAAGACACGCAAGTTTAAGGACAGAGTCATGATTTGAAAATAACTCAGTAATATGCAACTCACTCAAATCAGTTATACAAAATTTAGGAGTTTTTCGAACCGACAATCTGCCTACCACCATCTTTGGTGGTGTACAACGAGCACCATCTCGTAGCTCGCACATCCACTACATGCCAAGGTAAAGACATCAACTTTAACATCATAGATCCATCATCCCTGTCAATCTTTTTGGGATAGGAGTTACCAAAGTTAACTACGCAACTATCCTACATTGGTGACGTAGTTATAGGATTTGAGTTACTTGTACTCTACCCAGCCCAGTGCTCAATACTACTTCTAAAACATCCTTTCTAAAACTCATTCAAACTCTTCTCAAACATCATCATCATCATCTTTAATCAATAGATATCTTTTGAAAATTTATTTACACCCTTATCAATATTTACTCAAAATGTCATTTAAACTCACTGCTCAATTTCATCAAAACTCATCAAAACATCAAGACCTTTCTTTAAAAATGTATTCAAAAAATCATGCATATATCATCAAAGCTCTTTCTCAAATCATCATTTACGCTCAAAACTCATATTTTTATGGTTTCAGTGAAATATGTTTAGGATCATCTTTGTTCAACATACAAAAATAATAATCAAAGCCAACTCAAAAAATGCATAAAAGGAATAAAATATAATCAACAATTAGGGTTCATGTGATTGAAGACATGAATATATATCCAAATCAAAAACTCAACTCAACATCACTATCAATATATTTTTATGTACAAAGAACTTAATAGAACAATAGATAACTCAAGAATTCAATTCCGAAAACTCAAGAAAACTCTACTTGAAATCAATTCCAAAGAATCAACATATCGAGCGGGTGGATAAACTCAATGCAATGCTATGAATAGCTTTACATACCTGGTAAATTTGATTTTCAAAATAGCTTAGAAGACTCGCATAATTCTCTTAAAACCCTAGCTTTGCTCCTCTTCTTCGTTCAAAGTCTGCTCATAGTTTTAGCGTAAAAGATTTTAGAATGGTTTAGAAACTTTTTTTAGGACAAAAAATGACCTATGTTGGTCGTGTGTTAGGTTTAGAAGGGGTGGTGAAAAGTTTTTATTGCCCCTCGATAGATTTAAAATTTTAAAATTTGGTGGAACACTTCAGGGGACCAGGTCCATGACCTTTCATGTACCTATTCATTTTTTTCAAAATTTTTGATCAATTTTTCTATCACAATGAAAATATTAGAACCCAGGTAAGTGCAAAATCATGACAAGTCTGTGACGCAGATGTGTCACGCACATCACTGGAATTGCATTTCTGCATCGAAACATTATCTTCTGATACAATTGCCCTAAAAATTAACCAAGACCATTATTCCGTGCAATATTTCACGCTGATCTCGATTCCGGCTTCAAAGTTTCCGATAGAGTTTTGGAGGATGCATTATGTAGACGTCTTCAATCTAAGGGTATTTTAGTAATTTCATCAGGTATTACACCTTTTAACCATGGAAAAGTGAACTAGACATTTTTGATAGTGATTATACATCAAAATCCATGTTACTAGTTCACATAGTTATATGTATATTTTAATATCTCCCAAAGTCAGTCTTTTTAGTTATTACATGAACAAGTACTTAGTCATTTTACCATATATCAGTTTCATATGTTTACAAAATCATTGTATAATATTATATTTACAGTCCAATATGTTAAGTCATCACATTTACTTTATATACTCTGCATACTTAATAAATTTCAAGTACTAATCATATACTTTCTGCCTGTATTATTTTATGATATAGATTTGAATCTTTAATATATCATCCGTGGTTAGAGCAGTTCCAATCAACAATAGTGTAATTTGGTGAGTCCTCATCTTTGAAAGATTCGTACTTTATATTTCTTTTTAGTCATTTATTTCTAATTCCAGAAAATTTGAATTATCTAGGAGATTTCCTAGCAACTCATTCTTAGTAGAGGCTTTTCATAATCAGTTTAGAGTTAAGTTATGAGTGCTTAAATATTTATCAATTCATGTGTATACTATTTTAGTTTAGTTCTGGATTAATTTATTTTCTATTGCTATTTCACATTAAATTTAGGGCCATGCATGATGATGAGGTTAGCTCGGAGTTACTTGTGGCTCTATGCATAGTGTCGCAGCTAGGGGCAATCTTCTATAATGACCTAGACATTGTACGACTTCGTTGAAGCTTGAAAATGTTGATTTTGGAATGATTTAGACAATGGTGGCATTTCAACGGAGAACTCACGGTCCGTGTAAACTATTTAAACTTATGAATGAGTATTATGAATAATATATTATTTTAAGTTCCTTCCAATAAAGAAGATCCAAATTCTTTCAATCAAGGAGACCGAAACTCTTTCAAGTAAATTTTCATGAATTTAAACTTTAAATATGGGTTTTCATTATTATGATTATTTAAATTCAATTGATGTGTGGCGTGTATATTATTTATGATTTTATGTTACTTTAAGCCCTTTAATGATTGTTTACATTGAATTTATGAAGATATGAATGTGCGTGTCCTCATCAAAGCTTGATTTATGCATGGGTAGTCTATATTATATTTTTAAATGTAAACTTTACTTATGTTTTTAATTGAATCTTATAATGTATTGTTGAATTAGGTTTGAATCTACATTAGCCATTTTATTATCATCTTATTCATAGTATATGCATTCATGAACAATAAATTTTATGAAAGTTATGTTATGAGTTAATCTCAATTATGTTTATGCATATTATTTTATATAAAATAATAGTTATTACAAGATTGTGATCACATATATGTCTATTGGTTATAACTCTTTGAGAATTTGGGTGCTTGCACCATTTTGTATATATGAATGAGCTATTCGTATGCATGAGTATTATGAATTATGAACTATTGTATGACATTTGAGCCTAAGTATAAATTATTATGAATGGTGTTTAGATTTTGAGCCCAAATAAGCTTTGAATGAATTTGAAATAACTATTGCATCTTTGGAAACTACGTGTATTATAAGTATATTTATGGGATGATGAATTAGCACCGATGGATTGATAGTTTCCTCTCTTTTCTTGAACTATGTACCTAACATAGGTTATGAGAATCCCATCTGAAATAGGTGATGATCCCGTAAGGAAGGTTGTTTCATGAGAAATGGATGTTGTTCCCGTTAGGTGAAGTATAATTATGATATGACATTATGTGTAAATCCTATTCGAAATTGCCGGTGTTCCTGTAAGGAAGGTTTCTTCATACAAAATGGGTGTTGTTCTCGTAAGGTGAAGTATAATTTGATATGATATTATGTGTAAATCCTATCCAAAACTGGTGATGTTCCCATAAAAATGGGTGGCATTCCTATAAGGTGAAGTATGGTTTACCTTTGGCAAGTAGGCCACCTCTTTACAGATGAGGGGTTTTCACCCGACTTCCGAGTAATAGCTAACCTGGTCTTACTCCTGCTGGTTGAGGTCTCATCCCCTTATATAGGAGCACTATGTATATCATGCATCATCGAATTCATGGCATATTGTATACTACTCTTCTTGGGATATACTTCTTTCTATATTATGTGCCCTTGTCATCTAACATCAAATGCAGGATTGATAAGTCATAAACATTTCATGCCCGCATACTTAGTACATTCAAATGTATTAACACATACTTCTGCCTACATGCATGATCTAACCATGAAGGGACCGAGGACTACGTTCATTCATCATTTGATGGCTAGATCAGATCTGAGACATTTGTTGTCGTGAGTCCTATCTTCCAAGGTCAAGCCACCATTCCTCTACCTATGAAGTCTTGTTTATGTTATTTACTTTGAGGTTGAGCCCGAGATGTGTATTGGCCCCTATCCCATCTATGTCTAGAGCATTGTTGGACATCTTGTTGACTCTTGTCAAACCTATATGTTATGTTTTGTGTTTGGAGATTTTGATTATGGTTATCTATTTGATATGACTGTTATGGATTAATTATGATAAGTATATATGCTTTGATGTGGAAACGTGGAAGATCCTGAGTCCCAAATTTCCCCCATAGCGTGGGTCCTACTTTCTCATTCCTTAGAACTATGTGTTTACTATTTGAATATGCTTCCCAATCGACGATGTGAATTTGGACACATTGAGGCTTGTTTGGGGACTCTCGAGTTCTTGTTCGCAATATCACTCCTAGACCTAGCTTCGGGTCGTAACAAAGATGATATCAGAAGACTAGATTTATAAATGGTCCTCGGAGTCCAATATGCCATATCAGGTAGAGTCTTATTCATGGGTTTGAAGCACATCACATCTATGGGTGTGAGGCCGCAAGGAGTTTTAGGAAATGTTTCACTTTTTCATGATTCTTATCATGCCATGGAACGTGTCTTAAGATTGCTTCTCTCTATCCCTCCCTATTGAATAAGAAAAGTTACTTTAGGATCGTAATGCAATCCAGGCAAGGAAGATGTTGTAGTTGATCTTATAGATGAGGTTAAAAAGGGAGTTGGTGAACAATGTGCATTGTCTGACACGCTTGCTCCTTTGGATATTTGAAGTTTTTTCTTTGGTTGGCTAGTTATTATAGATGGTTTCTTGAAGGTTTCCCGTCTAATGCATCTCCATTGACCAAGTTAACTCAAAAAAAGGCTTACATTGGGTCATGTTTTGACTTTATCGAATGACTTAGATGGGTTTTTGGTGTATTGTGGTGCTTCTTTGATTGGATTGGGGTGTGAGCTTATGAAACATGGTAATGTGGTAGTGTGTTCCTATAGGCAATGGAAGATGCATGAGCATAATTATTCAACACATGATCTTGAATTAGTGGCAGTGGTGTTTTACATGAAGGTTTGGAAACACTATTTGTACGTGGTGTGTGATCATATTTTCACCAACCACAACAGTTTTCAATATGTGTTCACTCAAAGGGATCCTAACTTGTAACAGAGGATGTGGTTGGAACTCCTTAAAGACGATGAGATGAGTGTACAGTTGGCTAGATTGATTGTTAGGTTGGCCAACTTTAAAGATGGAAGTATTTATGTTCAAAATGGGGATGAATCTTTTGTGGTTTTTGATGTTAAGGCTAAACAAGATATAGACCCATCATTGGCTGTGTTGAAAAGGTTGGTTTTCCTGAAATAATATATAGGTTTTCTCCCAAGGGGGAGATAGTGTAATTCGGTATTAAAATCCATTGTATGATTTGAATGTTGATGGTCTTAAGGAGATGATCATGAGTAAAACCGATAACTCACATTACTCTATTCACCCGAGACCTACTAAGAGGAACTAGGGTTTTAGAGAAGTGTATTGTTCGCATGGTATGAAGAATGAAAAGCCCCACATGTTCTTCAAAATTCCCCATAATCACAATTTTCATATCTATCAAAATCCGTACATGATCTTGAAAATCCAACTTCATATTCTCGATTAGGAAGCAAAATTGAGTGGGAAATGGGTATAACCAAGATTTTAGAGGGCCAGTAGGGAAAAGTAATTTTTGCTAATTTTTTGTAATCTAGTGTCTCTCCGCGCCTGGACCACGACACGCTTGGGGCGTGGACTAGTGTAAATGTTGCTCTGCATTTGGTCCGCGTCACACCAGGGTTGCGGACCAATGTATTATTTTCCTTAGTTTTTCTATTTCGGCCAAGGGCATTGTGGTCATATCTCCATGCCCACTTAAACGTAAAATCACCCATACATAGCCATTTTTCAACTCTATAACTCTCGAAAACCTCTCTAAAATCTATCTATGACTCTATCAATTCTCTTATTCAAACTTATGGATTTAAAGCTCAATTTTGGGGTTCAAGGACTCATTTCAAGCTCTCATTATCTTTAAATGCACCTCAAGGAATTCAAGGTTTAAGGTATGTGGTTCTTCATCCATGGGTCCTTTCACCCATGGAGCCCAACCTTCTCTTTTTATAAAAATTGCAAGCTTCCAAGTTGTATTACCTATGAGTATCCCTTATTATGAAATATGAGCATAAATCATGTCGGGGTTTTGGACAAGTATTGATTGATTGTGCATGAATGTCTTTTTTTTATGAATGTTATAACTTCAAGCTTATTTTATGAACTGGTTTTGTCTATGAAACTATGTATATTTTGAGCTATGAAACTATGAACTATTATATGCTTTTGTTGACGGATCTCAAGGTACCCTACCCGAGGCTTTTACTACATGTTGGTGGGTTAATTTTCATTAATTTTATTCATATTATTTCACTCTTGAATTGCATGATTTGGAACAAGTATCATGAATCCACCATGTGTTTGATAAAATGACATGACAAGAATTCTCAAGTTATTGATGATCTATTACATGATTTATCAGTCAACTGACTTTATGATGATTAAGTGCTTTCAAGCATTTATTGATTTCATGAAAATATCTATGATGTTTCAACTATCAAGTTGAGCCCTATTTCAAGATATTTACCTCCTGTGAGTCATTCATGTTAAAGCAAGGGATCATGTATGATTATTATCTACTCTCATGTGTAAGTTAGGCTCACTAATAGAGGTGAAGCATGTTTATAAGCTAATCATGTCATGTTATCATGTTTCTTAGAAGTTACTCAAGTTATAACTATGTCAAGTATTCCGTGGGATTAGACTTAACATCGATTGAGGCTAAAGACGGGGTCTCGACTCAAGGAGTCCTTATAGAAAGTCTTTAGTCTCTACATTATATGCCATGTAGGATTATATAATTTTCCTTTTATGGTTTCTAGTGGATCCATCTAGTTACATCACACCTTGTCGGCGGGTGACATGCCTTGATCTCTTTGTTGGAGGGGTGACAAGCCTCAGATTATTCGAATTATCATGTATAATTTACCTTGGCAAGTAGAGCACACCTTGTCGAGTTAGTGACATACCTTGTCGAGGGTGTGATATCCCTCAATCATCTTACCAAGGGGGTGACATGCCTTGGATTCTAAATAGTAGCTCACTTGCTCTATTTTGGTTAAGATCTCTTCCCACACATGTATTATGTAATATACATGTTGAATGTTTTACAAGTAGGTTTTATTACAAGCATTGATCATGCATGCCATGTTATGATTATATATCTATTGCTTATGATTATGCATTTTGAATATGTTGGCTTGTGTCTTTGTTGCATTGCATTTCACATACTTAGTACATTCAAATGTACTAACGCATACTCTATACCTACATAATATCACCACATCGGAGCTCATTTTGATCTTCCTCCTCCACGTGGTTAGTTCGATTCTCGGAGAAGCTTTGGTGAGTCCTCAATTCCAAGGGAAACATCTACTTACTTCATTTTATATTGAGACTCCTTCATATGTTGAATACTTATTATTATGAGGGTGAGCCCAGAAAGTGTCTTGGCCCCCGCTCCATTCCAATGTAGAGGTATTGATGGATACTATTATGTATTATGCTATGAGCTTGACTCCTTTATTGCTTTTATAAATATCAAGACTTCCCATAGTCCCGTTTCCCTTTTATTATAACATGTGATGCTTATTTTTCTTCCGTGACCAAGGATGTGCGATTCATATGCTAAATGGATTGTTTTGGATCCCTTCAGGTTCCCAATTTGCCATGTCACATTTAGGCCCTAGACTTGGGTCGTGATAAAGAAGGATATAGCCATGTTTGTACTCGAATACCTTGATTGTCAACAAGTGAAGGTAGAACACCAAAGGCCTGGTAGTTTGACTTAAGATATTGAAATTTCTACTTGGAAGTGGGAAGAGGCAAACATGGATTTTGTGGTTGGTTTAACTCAGAACCAAAAGAAATTTGATTTAATTTGGGTTATTCTTGTATAGATGACTAAGTTGGCTCATATCTTATCGGTTGATACTACTCTTAATGTTGAAGAAAATGCCAAGTTATGTAATTTTGAATTAGTTAAATTGGATGGTGTGCCTACTTTTATTATGTTTGATTGTGGTACCCAACTTACTTCTCACTGTTGGAAATCATATAAAAGGGGCTTGGCCCTAAGGGGTATTTGAAGTACATACTGCTTTTCATCTTTAATCCATTGGGTAAGCCGAGAGGAAAATTCAACCTTCGGAGGACATGTCGAGGTCTTGTGTGTTGGAGTTCAAGGGCAATTGTTATGATCATCTTCCACTCATTAAGTTTGCTCATAATAATAGCTTTCATGCTAGCATTGTCATGACACCATTTGATGCTTTGTATTGTAGGAGATGTAGGACTCCCGTGGGTTGGTTTGAGTTGGGAGAAATGGCTTTGATTAGCCTAAATTTGTTGTCAGTGGCTTCCGAGAAACTGAAGTTGATTAGGGAAAGGTTGAAGATGGCCCAAAGTTGCCAAATGTCCTACATGGATCTGAGGAAGAGGGATCTTGAGTTTCATATTAGTGATTGGGTATATGTGAAGGCTTCACCTATGAAGGCTATGATGCATTTTGTTAAGAAGGGAAAGCTAAGACCCCGGTATGTAGGCCCTTATGAGATTGTGGAGAGAAATGGGAATGTGGCTTAGAGGTTGGAGTTGCCTCTAGAATTGAGCTCTATGCACCTGCTCTTCCATGTGTCTATGTTGATGAAGTTGGTTGGTGATCCTAGTACTATTGTGCCCTTGGAAGATGTTGAGGTTGAGGAGGACTTGTTTTATAAGGATGTTCTGGTGCAGATTTTTGATAGGCAAGTAAAGCGGATTCATAACAAGGATGTGGGTTCGGTCAAGGTGCTTTGGAGAAATCAACATATGCCAATGCTACATAGGAGGTTGAGTTGGACATGATGAAGTGATATCCCTACCTTTTCCAATCAACTCAAGACTAAGGTATTAGGTTTTTCTTTGTCACGACCCAAGCCTAGGGACTAGACGTGACACGGCGAATGGGGGAACCCGAAGGGACCCCAAACAAGCCTCTTAATATATCATTACACATCATTGGTCGCAGAAGCAATAACCAAAGATAATTAGATTAGGAATAAGAGTAAAGTGGATAAAGGTAAACTTTCATATCATAAACGTCAAAACAAGAGAGTCATGGCTCGTAACATAACATTTGTAACAACACTTCTATAACTTAAATAGGAGCGCGGGCCAAGAAAAGCAACCGGGCTCACCCTAATAATTAATACATATATAAAAGAAAGCTATTCTTAGTACATAGCATGAGATCATAGACATTGTTCCCGAAATGGAGGACTCAACAACTATCTTGAGAGAAATCGTACTAGCCACGTGGAGGAAGATGCTCAAGTAGGGCTTCGGTTCCTAGATGGTGACATCATGTGGCATAGATTATGCATTAGTACATTCTAATGTACTAAGTATGTAGGATTCAATGCATTAAGAGATGAACAACATAATTGAAATGCATAAGCATAGGCAATGAGTAGCATATAATAATATAGCATGTACGGAAGATGCTTGAAGTAAAACATGCTTAAATAGAACATAATATATGTGTAGGGAGAGACCATCATTATAGAATTCGTAGTCTATATAGGTACAACCCCCTCAATTTATTGGTGGATCATCTAACCCTACTACCCATGGTGATTGAGGTATAAACCCCTCAATTGGTTAGTGGAACATCTCACCCTACAATCCATTGAGGTACCAACCCTTTAACCCAATTATTAAGATACAAATGCCTTAATTGGTTGGTGGATCATCTCATCTTACCACCCATAGTGATTGAGGTACCAACTGCTCAACCCGGTTACCAAGGTACAATCCCCTCAATGTGGTTATCAAGGTACAAACCCCTCGGCGTGGTTACCCGAGCTCACAAACCCCCAAGTGGGGCATGGTCAAATCCCAACATGATATTAGGAGAATATCATATACATACATTCCTTTCATCATTATAAAGTCATTCAACTAATAAGACATGCACTGGACCTTCAATTCCTCAAGACATCACAACTGGACATTTTATCAAACACTTGGCGGGTGTATAGTGCTAGTGTAAAATCATGAAATTCAAGAATGACATCATGCAAGAAAATTCAATGTAAAATCGCCCACCGACTCATGGTAATACCATCATGAAATATACATAAAAACCCTTCATCAATATCAAGATAGATTGAAGATTCATAGCTCAAATTATGCTTAAACAGTCACACTTTCATGAAACCCTAACATGGTTCATAGTCTAATTCATAATAAGTAAGATCCGTAGGTAAATTAACTTGAAATCATGTCATTTAGATAAAAAGGTAGCTTGGGCTTCGTGGGTGAAAAGAACCCATGAATGAAACCCGCATACCTAAGCTTTGGAGAATTTCTTGATGAATATTTGAATGGAGAATTGAAGCTTGGATAAATTTCTTAAGTTCCAGATGAGCTTTGGACACTTGAATTTAAAGAGAAATATTAGTCTAAGGGTTTGAGAGAGTATTAGGAAATGTCTTGTATGATTTGAAGGTGAAATTTAGCTAAGTATAGGTATTTTCACACAGGGGAAGGCTTAGGCCCAAGGCCTCAAAACCTTGGACCGAGATAAAATAACTGGCAACAAAAGTACACATCCAGGGGCGCAGAGACCTCTCTGGAATTTGCATTTTGTGAATTTCAAATTTTGATATGGTTGCTCTAAAATTGGGGTTAGACTCATTTCCCACTCAATTTTTTTCCTTTGATCAAGAATATGAAGTTGGAGTTTCGATATCATGCACAAATTTTGTGATATAAGGAAATTATGATTTTGAATACTTCCAAGACATATTTTTGGGCATTTTTTGGGGTCATTTCATTCCTTTTCCCAAGTGGTCCTAATTCTTTCACTCTTGAATTCGTGACATGACATGCATACATGTGCAACAAAATATTTTTTCATGATATCTTTAATGAATTGAATATGTTTTATTATGGTTTTTAATGACTATACAATTTTAAATGATGAACTATGCATTGTATCTTATAATAGGAAGTTTCATGTTTTAAGTAAAGACTTTCAAACATCATTTTCACACATTCGAGGATGAATGTTCCGAAAGGGAGATGATATATTGACCCAGACATTGTACAACTTTGTTGAAGCTTTAAAATGTCTATTTCGAAAATATTCGGACCAAGGTGGCACTTCAAAGGAGACCTCATGGTCCATGTGAGGTCACATGGCCCGTGTGGCCTCCAGCGAAGGTGACCCTTGACCTCATTTTGGGTATTTGGATCTTGGTGTGGAGTTTCAAGCTAAGGCATGCCACACTTAGACCCCACACGGGCAGTGTGACACTTCGTGGACCTTGTGGAGGGTTGTATGGTGGCCTTAAGCTTTGAATCCCACCATTTGGGACTAAGTTGAGGGACACAACCAACCACATAGATAGTGTGGTGTATCACGGGCTGTGAGGCCCTCCGTATAGCTTCGAGAATGAAATTTTTTTCAAAGTATAGATTCTACATCTCCTAACTCATCGTGGAAGAATTTTATCTAAGGAAGGTGACACAGGCAGTGTCACGATCACTGTGGCCATCTTGTGAAATCGATTTCGTCAAATTTTTTCAAGTATGGGAATTTCCGTTCTGCACCTTCATTGAGAAAAATTTTTGTAAGTGTGGGTTCATGGGCAAGCAAACGGTCCATGTAGTTCCACATTGTCTGTGTACCCTCCCTTGAAGTGGTGACGTGCAATTTTTAACTCATTTTATTAATGATATTTTTGTAAATACGATTTATTCTAAAGGTCTTTTTGGATATCCTATGCTACCTAAAGATTTCCTAGTGACCTAATCTCTATTCGTAACATTCAAATTCACTCATAACATTTGAAAACTCTCTCAAAGAACTCTTGTAGATAGCAAATTTGGGAATCAATGAGAACTCATTTCTTCGTCAAACTTCTCTAAGAACTTCTTTATTGCCAAGGTATGTGGGTTTTGATCCTTGGTTCGTTCCAACTGGAGGAGACCCAAACACTTTCGAGCAAATTTTAAAGAATTTAAACTTACTTTAAATGTGGGGTTTCATTATTATGATTATTTAAATTCAATTGATGTGTGGGCAGTACTTTATTTATGATTGTAAGTTACTTCGAGCCCTTTTATGATTGTTTATATTGAATTTACGAAAATATGAATGAGCATATCCCCTTTAACGCTTGATTTATGCATGGGTAGTGGCTATTATGTTTTTACTTGATGCCACGACCCAAGCCTAGGACTTAGATATGACACGACGAATAGGGAACCCTAAGTAACCCCAAACAAGCCTTTTAACTTATCATCACACATCACTGGTCACGGAATCATATGAAAGACATAAAGAATAGGAATAGGAGCAAATGGGTTAAGGGAAAAAGCTTGCATAAAATCATAATGAAGAGACAAGATTCAAACTCATATCGTAGATACATAATATGTCCAACAAGCACCTCTAATATAAGATAAGAGCGAGGGCCAAGACAAAGCAATCAGACTCACCCTCATAGTCAACATAGGACACAAAGAAAATATTTCAATACATAATAAGAGTAACATAGACTAAGGTCCTTGAAGTGGAAAACTCGCCAACAAGCTTTAATAATATTGATCTAGCCATATGGAGGAGGTGGATGATCAATTGGGGCGCCGGTCCCTGCATGGTAATATTATGTACGAAAGAGTATGTGTGAGTACGTTTGAATATACTAAATATGTAGGATGTAATGTAGCAAGCGATAGGCATCATAATCAACATGCATAATAATAGGCAATCGGCATAATATAACAATATGGCATGTATGATCAATGCATAAGTGAAATATGCTTAGGTAAATCATGCTAATATAGGATAACACATGTGTAGAAGAGACCAAGCAAGAGTTCCAAAGTACAAACCCCTTGGTTGGTTGATTATGATATAACCTGTCACCCTGGTGTGTGAGGTACAAACCCCTCTTCTGGGTTAGTGATAATTGCACCTATCACCCTGGTGTGCGAGTTACAAAACCCTCATCTAGGTTAGTGAAAATTGCACCTATCACCCTGGTATGTGAGTTACAAGCCCCTCATCTAGGTTAGTGGCAATCTCTGCTACCACCCTGGTATTTGAGATACTAACCTATCAACTAGGTTATAAGGGCTCTTAGTTTCCCGAGATAGGGCATGGTCTAATTTAACACTTTATACAGAATGTATTATATACATAAGCGCATTTCATCATCATGAAATCATTCATATCTTATCTCATGCTTTGGACCTTTAATTCCTCAAGAAACCACATTCGGACATTTTGTCAAACAATTAGAGGGTGTGTAAATCTAGTATGAAATCATGAAATATGGAGATGAAATCATCCAAGAAAATCCATTGTAAAATGATCAATCAACACCTTGCAACACCCTCAAGCAATATACATCAAAACCTCTCATCAAATTTTATAATAGATCAAAGATTTATGTATCAAAACTTATCAAAATAGTCACAACTTTACATAGCTTTAACATTGTTCATAGACATGTTCATACCAGTAAACACAATTATAAATCAACTTTGAATCATTGAGTAAAAATGAGATTAGGGCACCATGGGTGGAAGGACCCAATGGCTAAAACCTACATACCTTAGCTTTGAGGAAGCTCTTGATAAAGATTGAACATGTAGGCTTGAAGCTTGAGGGAAATTCTTAGTTTCGGATGAGGGTTTTGAGACTTGAATTTTGGAGTGAAAAATATGTTTAAGTGTTTTAGTGAGTATTCGGGAATGTTTAGGATAATATGAGGGTGAAAAATGAGTCAGTATAGGTAAAAACGTATTGAGGAACTTTTAGGCACAAGACATAAAAGTATTGGACAACACAGAAATCACTAGAAAAAAAATACACCACTCTGCATCATAAAGAGGACGCGGAGACAACTTCTCTTCATCTGCGGAATGCTCATTGGAATTTGCCACTTGAATATTATAATTGCTAATATTTTGCCCTTAAATCGGGGTTAGACCCTTGATCCCCTAATGTTGACCCCCTGAACAAGAATATTAAGTCGGATATTGGATATTAGGCACGGATTTTGACATATATTGAATTTAAAATTTCAGGTATTCCGAGGCACATTTTCGAGCATTTTTTGGAGTTGTTTCAATATCTCTCCCTTAGGAACATTCATCCCCGAATGTAAAAGAGATGTACAAGACAAGAGTGATCGTAAATAAATTAGCCCCAACAAGAATGCAATATTACATTTAAACACCTTTTTCAAAACATCAACATAAGTGTAAAATCATCATACTTTTGCCAACTTAAAAATGAATGCATGTGGAATGACATAGGGGCTGAAATATAAGAATTGAAATAACATAGGGAACTTAGAATTAGTTCCTTAGACATGAGTGGAGTGGAATATATAAGGATACTACCTTTGCAAGTCTGCTTCAGCCTCCCAAGTAGCACTTTCAATTTGTTTGTTCCTCCAAAGGACCTTAACGGATGTCACCTCCTTGTTCCTTAATCTTTTCACTAGACAATGCAAAATCTGAATTGGAACCTCCTTATAAGTCATGTTATCCTCAACAACACCTACAACATTAAGAGGTATAACAACATTAGGATCACCAACACATTTTCTCAATATAGAGACATGGAACACCGGATGAACCAAATTCATTTCACCAGGCAACTTCAACTATAAGGTACCTTGCAAACCCTCCTTATCACCTCATAAGTACCAACATCTCTTAGACCCAACTTCCCCTTTTTTACAAAAATGGAACACACCTTTCATTGGAGAAACTTTCAAATAGACCCAATCACCCACTTTAAATTCAGGGTATCTTTTTCTCACATTGGCATAAGATTTTTGACGAGTTAAGGCTGTTTTCAACCTTTCCCTAATCATTCTAACCTTCTCATGAGCCTCCATAACTAGATTTGTTCCCAATAAAGCCACCTATCTAACCATAAACCAACCAACTGGTGATCTACAACGTCTCCCATAAAGAGCCTCAAAAGGAGCCATACCTATGCTAAAGTGATAACTATTGTTGTAGGCAAACTCAATCAATGAAAGATGGTGATCCCAACTACCTTTAAGATCAAAGACACAAGCCCTTTAATGTATCATCAAGTGTTTGAATGGTTCTTTCGACTTGGTGATCTGTTTGAGGGTGAAAGGACGTACTAAGTTGAACTTTTGTACCAAGACCCCTTTGAAATGACCTCCAAAAGTATAAAATAAATTGTGCCCCATGATCCGATATGGTGGAAAAGGAAACCCATGTAAACTCACTAACTCATGGATGTAAAACCTTGCATACTCTTCGGCCACATATGTAGTCTTAACCGGTAGAAAATGCGCCGTTTTCATCATCCTATCAACCACAATCAAAATGAAATCAAAACTTTTTCTAGTCTTGGGCAACCCAACAACGATATCCATATTAATCACCTCTCACTTCCAAGTAGGTATCTCTATACATAGGTTAAGCCACCTGGCTTTAGGTGTTCGGCTTTCACTTGTTGGCAACTATGGCAATAAGAAACGATTTGGTAATGTCCCTCTTCATGCCTTCCCGCCAATACACATCCCTCAAGTATCTATACATTTTGGTGGAGCCGAGATGGATAGAATAAGAAGATTTATGGTCCTCATAAAGAATCTTCCTCAAACCATCAACACAAGGCACACACAACCTACCTTGGTACCTAAGAGCACCATCTCCCCTTGGGAGAAAACCTCTACTTTTCCCTCTTTCACCAAGGCCTTTAATTAAAGCAAGGCGGAGTCAATATCTTGTTTTGCTATCACCTCATCAACCAATGAAGACTTAGACCCATCAACAACAACACCGTCATCACTAAACTCTTCCAACCTAACCCAATATCTAGTCAATAGGTGCACCACCCTAGCGATCTCCCTATCACCACCATCAATATGACCTAGGCTATCCATAAACACCCAACGCAAAGCATCCACCACCACATTTGCCTTACTGGGATAGTAATACAATCTCATGTCATAGTCTTTTAAAAAGTTATAATAATCTCCATTGCCTCAAGTTGAGATCCTTTTGAGTGAAGACACAATGCAGGCTCTTATGATTGGTGAACACATCAACATGCACCCTATACAAATAGAGATGCCAAATCTTTAATGTAAAACACAGTGGCGGCTAACTCTAGATCACGGGTAGGATAGTTCCTTTGATATACATTGATTTTTATAGAAGCATAAGCTATGACCTTACCATTTTGCATCAACACATAACCCAAACCAGCCCAGGAAGTATCACAATACACCACAGATCCCTCAAGCCCATCCGGTAGTGACAATATAAGAGCGGACACAAGCTTGTCCCCTAATATTTGGAAGTTCCTGTTGCACTCATTGGTCCTCACAATCTTTACCTTCTTTTGAGTATATTTTGTCATAGGGGAAGCAATGGAGGAGAACCCATTCAAAAACTTTCTATAGTAACCTGCTAGGCCCAAGAAACACCTAATATCTAATGCGTTCAATGGTCTAGGCCAATTTCTTATCATATTGGTCTTCTTAGGATCCACCTTAATACCATTCCCTGACACCACATTACCCAAGAATGCAACCTCTTTCAACCAAAATTCACACTTTTCATACTTGGCATACAATTTCTCTTCCCTTAATCTTTTCAACACAACCCTCAAATGCCCCATATGCTCCTCCCTACTATGTGCATAGATCAAATTATCATCAATCAAGGCCATAACATAGGAATTAACGTAGGGCTGGAAGAACCAATTCATAAGGTCCATGAAGATGGCCGGTTCAATGGTCAACCCAAAAGATATCACAACAAATTCGTAATGCCCATATCTAGTCCAAAAGGATGTCTTGGGAATATCACACTCCCTCACCTTCATCTGGTGATACTCGGACTGAAGATCAATCTTAGAGAAATAGCTAGCCCCTTGCAATTGGTCAAACAAATCATCAATTCTTGCAAGAGGATATCTATTCTTTAAAGTGACCATATTGAATTGCTAGTAGTCAATGTACATTCTAAGGGACCCATCCTTCTTCTTTGCAATCAACACCAGTGCGCTCAAAGGTGACTGGGTAGGCCTAAAGAATCCCTTCTCCAACAAATCTTTCAGTTTTTCCTTTAATTCCTCAACTCCATAGAGGCCATATGGTAAGGGAGAATAGTAATAGGTTGAGTATTGGGAAGGAGATCTATGCCAAAATCTATCTCCCTAGGGACATCAGGAAGGTCATTGGGAAGACATCAAGGATCTCATTTACAACCGGAACTGACTCTATGTGTAGGACTTTTGACACCACATCCCTAACCCTCACAAGATGATGAAGGCACCCCTTAGAGATCAACTTACAGACTTAGATGTAAGAAAAGAATCTACCCTTGACCTCCACATCTTTACTTTCCCACTCAAGGAGGGGTTCATTTGTAAATTGGAATTTGACCCTACGGGTTATACGATCAATAGAAGCATAGTAGGTATGCAACCAATTAATCCCATGAATGACATCAAATTCAACTGTGTCTAATTCAACAAGATCACAAGGCAACAACTTATGCAAAATGCAAATAGACCAACTTCTATAAACATTCGTAGCAACAATAGAGGCACCAATAGGAGTAGACACTTCATATGACTCATGTCATAACTTGGGGTTAACATGGAACTTTTTAGCAATAAAAAGGGTAACAAAGGAAACAGTGGAACCCAGATCCATCAAAGCATACACATAAAGATCAAAGACTTTTAACATAACGGTAACAACGTTGGGGACTTCACCAACCCCTTGCCTCCCATGTAGAGCATAAAGCTGGTTGTGCCTTGGGGCACCACCTTAAGGACCACCTCTACCCAATGGAACCGCATTTGCACCCCAACCTTTTCCATGGTTTCTTAGACAGTCTATCTTCTTGTGACCAAGCTTGTAAAATTCATAGCATACATTAGAACACTTCAAACATGGGCCCTTAGGACCCCCTCCACATTTAGGACATACATCATTAGGATCCACAAGACCAACACCTTGAGGTTAGGGAAGTCATTGGTGAACCCCCTATTAGTAGCATGATGATACCCTTGGACTTGATGAAATCTATCACCCTTTTGGAATTTACCCTCAAACTGGGCCCTCTTGGCCTCATGCCACCTTCTCTTCCTTAACTTTTCTTCCTCTATTTTCTCGTCATATTTTATCAACTGATATAAGTCCATATCACTAATTAGCATGGTGGACTAGCACTCTTCGATCACCAAGTCATAGACCCCCATAACAAACTTATTCATCCTAGATCTAGGATCGGCCACCAAATAAGGAGCATCCTTTGAAAGTTGGTTAAACTTGAGGGCATACACCCTTACACTCATAACACCTTGTTTCAAGTTCATAAAGTCTACCAACTTGTCTTCTCTAAGCTCAAGAGGAATAAATTAATTAAGGAAAATCAATTTGAACTTATCCCAAAGCACCACATTACTAATTCCCTTCTCACCCTTCCAATGATCATCCCATATTTGGGCTACCCCTTTGAGTTGGTGCACTGCCAACTCCACCTTTTATTCGTCCCAACACTCATGATATTCAAAATCTTGTAGATCTCATCAATGAACCCTTGGGGATCTTCATCCACCTTTGACCCATAGAACATTGAAGGATTCATCCTTATGAAGTCCCTTACCCTAACTCTAAGTATAGTTGCATAAGGGTCTTGGGCTCCTTGATTGACTTGGTTGGCCATAACTTGGCAAGTATAGTCAGAGCATCCCGAAGCTCACCATTGGTAGGTTGCTCCTCGGGAGATTGTGCCCTTCTTCTGCTAGTGTTTGGCATGATCTAGCATAGCGAGGGACAATCTTTAGGGGGAAAATCTTACCACAACTTTATAGCATGACTTAGAACATGAAGAAGGGAAACAATTCCTAAAACGTCTCATAGCATCCTATTCATAGTCATGGTGCACTTCACAACCATGAATAGGACTCGAATTGACGCAGTGTGTTAGACTTTAAGTATCTATCAACCTAGTGCTCTGCTACCAAGTTTTTCAGGACCCAAGCCTAGGGTCTAGACATGACATGGCAAATGGGGAATCCGAAGGAACCCCAAACAAACCTCTTAACTTATCATCACATAACTTCGGTCGCGGAAGCATATAAAAGACAGAAAGAGTAAGTATAGGGCTAAAAGGGCTAAGGGAAAAATCTTGTATAACATCATAATCTAGATACAAGAGTCAAACTCATATCATAGATACATAATATATCGAACAAGCACCTTTACTACATAGATAAGAGCAAAGGCCAAGACAAAGCAACTAGGCTCACCCTCATAGACAGCATAGGAAACAAAGAAGAATGTTTCAATACCTAATAAGATCAACATAGAGTAATATCTCCAAAGTAGAGAACTCACCAACAAGCTTGAGTAGTACTGATCTAGCCACGTGGAGGAGGTGGACGATCAACTTGGGCGCCGGCTCCTACATGGTGATATCACTTGGGCAAGAGTATGTGTTAGTACGTTTGAGTGTACTAAATATGTAGGACGCAATGCAATAAGAGATAGACATCATATTCAACATGCATAATAATAGGCAATAGGCATAATATGACAATATGGCATGTATGATTAATGCATAAGTGAAACATGCTCAAGTAACTCACGCTCATATAGGATACCACATTTGTAGAAGAGACCAAGCTAGAGTTCCAAAGTACAAACCCCTTGGTAGGTTGATGATGTATCACCCATCACCCTGGTGTGTGAAAACCCCTCATCTAAGTTAGTGATAATTGCGCCTATCACCCTGGTGTGCGAGGCACAAACCCCTTATCTAGCTTAGTGATAATCGCAGCTATCACCTTGGTGTGTGAGGTAAAAACCCCTCATCTAGTATTGTGGAAATCTCACCTATCACCCTAGTGTTTGAGATACTAACCCCTCAACTAGGTTACCTGGGCTCTTAGTTTCCCCGGATCAGGCATGGTCTAATGTAACATTTTATATAGAATTTATGATATACATAAGCTTATATCATTATCATAACATCATTCATTATCATATCTCATTCTTTAGACCTTCAATTGCTCAAGAAACTACATTTAGACATTTTATCAAACACTTAGAGGGTGTGTAATACTAATATAAAACCATGAAATATGGGATAAAATCATTCAAAAAAATCTATTGTAAAACCATCAATCAATACCTTGCAATGCCCTCAAGAAACATATATCAAAGCCCCTGATAAAATCTTACAATAGATCCAAGATTTATGGCTCAAAACATAGAAAAACAGTCACAACTTTACATAGCTTTAACATAGTCCATAGACATGTTCATACTAGTAAACACAATTATAAAATCAACTTTCATCAACATCAACATTACCCCAATACCTCAAAGGCTCTCGCCCATTGTGGGGTAAGGGGGGTCAGATGTACGCAGTCTGACCCCCATGTTTAAAAACATAGCGCGACTGTTTTCGGATGACCCATGATGAGCGTCGAAAGTTGCATTGACTAACTGCTACTT
>JAABOM020008345.1:0-19874 GCA_011800125.2 Solanum clarkiae | reverse complement strand
GATCAGTTGGTCATTTGTATTATAGATGTGCACAGATTTTACAGTACAGATTCTACAGTAAAGGTAAAGCAATATAATGCACATAAAGTACATGATCCCACAGTATAACTAAAGGTTGTCTTTTATACTACACCAGTGTACAGTTTCACATGTGTTGTTATATCACATACAGTGTTTCCTACCTTACATACTCAGTACATTATCTCGTACTGACTTCCCTTACGGGGGACCTGCATTTCATGCTGCAGGTACAGGTGCTAGTAGATCTCCCCAGTAGGAGTACAGGATATTCACCTGCTGTCACCAAGCTCCAGGTTTCTTTGGGGCTTCGTATATGTCTAGAGCTTACATGTTTTATTGCACAGTTTGTTCAGGCGGGGCTTGTCCCGACCCTTATTAGATATCTTTCTTTATTTAGAGGCTTTATAGACTATGTAAAGTAAAATGTGGTCATGTCTCATACTTTAAATACCGTGGCCCCAACAGCCCAGTCATATGCATTCCTTTTGGCTTGTTATCACTGTTTATCTTCTTAAAGGCATGTCAAACGCAGCAACCCCTTATAGTATGTATAGAAAGCGCATAGTTATAGGTTGGTTCTCCCGAGCCTTATCGGCAACGGGTGCTAGTCCGCCCTAATGGGACTTTGGGGCATGACAATGTGAGATCTTCTGTAACCTACACATCTACAATAGGAGTGATACTGGATGGGTCACATATGCATTTTCGAAGCATTGAGACATGAAAAACTGGATGAACCATTGAAAGCTCTTGGGGTAGCTCTAGTTCATATGCAACCTGCCCAAACTTCTTAATAATTTTATGTGGCCCTATGTAACATGGGGTCAGTTTTCCTTTCTTACCAAACCTCATAACCTCTTTCATTGGAGACACCTTTAAAAATATCCAATCCCCTACTAAGAATTCCATTCCTCTCCTTCTAGCATTCGCATATGATTTATGATGACTTTGGGTTGTTCCTAGCCGATGCTGTATTACCTTAACTTTTTTCATGGCTTGTTATACTAGATCTAGCCCAAGCTAGGTGGTTTCACCCACTTCAAACCATCCAATTTAGGCGACCTACATTTTCTTCCATACAAAGCTTCATAATGTACCATCTTGATACTTGAGTGGTAGCTATTATTATAGGCAAATTCAATAAGTGGCAAATGGTCCACCCAACTACCTTTAAAGTCTAATGCATAAGCACGCAACATATCTTCAAGTGTCCGAATGGTGTGTTCTGCTTAACCATCCGTTTGAGGGTGGAATATTGTACTCAAATTCACTTGTGTCCCTAAACTCCTTTGGAAGGACTTCCAAAATTTTGTAGTGAATTGAGCCCCCCGATCAGATATAATGGAGATCGGGACCCCATGTAGTCAGACTATCTCTTTAAGGTATAACTTGGCATACTCTTCAGTTATATAATCACTCCTACAAGAAGAAGTGTGTCGACTTTGTGAGTCTGTCAACTATTACACATATGGAGTCAAACTTCTAGAATGAGCGAGGAAAACTAGTAACAAAATCCATATTGATCATATCTCACTTCCATGTTGGAAGCTCTATACATTGTATATAACCTCCTAGCTTTTGATGTTCTACTTTGACCTGTTGGGAATTTGAACATTGAAGCCACAAATTCTACAAGGTCTTTTTTCATGCCTCCCCACCAAAACATTCCCTTTAGTTCATGATACATCTTAGTTGATCCTAGATAGATGAAATATAGGCAATGATGGGCTTCTTCCATTATCCTCTTCCTCAGTCCATTAATATCAGACACACATAACCTATTTTGACAACAAAGTACTCCATTTTGTATAAGGTCAAAGCCCTCTATCGTACCTTGACTCACCTTGTCTTTAAGTCATCGTAAGATAGGATCCTCAAACTACTTTTCTTTCCCCTCCATTACCAATGAAGACTCCTTGGCATCATGCACAACAACCCCTTCCTTTGAAGTCTCAAGAAGGCGAACTCCCAAACTAGTTAGTGGTCGTAGATCCTTAGATACTCCTTGACTTACCACGGCTTTATCACCAATATTCATGATTACCTTATGACTCAGAGCATCGGCTACCACATTTGCCTTCCCCGGGTGGTAAAGTATATCAATGTCATAATCCTTTATTAGCTATAGCCATCTCTGCTGTCTTAAGTTTAGGTCTTTCTGCTTAAAGATGTATTGTAGGCTCTTATGATCAGTATATATGTTAATGTTAACCCTATACAAATAGTGGAACCATATTTTCAAAGCAAGCACAACCGCTGCTAGCTCAAGATCATGTGTTGGGTAATTTTTCTCATGTGGTCATAGCTGTCTAGATGCATAAGCAATTACCCTACCATGTTATGTCAGTACACACCCTAAGCCAACTTCTGAAGCATCGCAATACATTGCATACCCTTTGATGCCTTCTGGAAGTACTAGCACAAGTGCAGAAGTTAGCTTATTTTTCAGCTCCTGGAAGCTCCTTTCACATGCATCATTCCATGGGAACTTGGTTGCTTTATCTGTCAACTTTGTTAGAGGTGCATAAATAGAAGAAAAGCCTTCAACGAACCTTCTGTAATAACCTGCCAACCCTAGGAAGCTCCGAACTTCTGTGGCTGTCGTTGGCCTTAGCCAATCTTTCACAGCCTCTATCTTTTGTGAATCAACCCTTATTCCCTCGTCAAACACAATATGATACGAATCAACCCTTATTCCCTCATCAAACAAAATATGACCCAAGAATGCCACTGACTTTAGCCAAAATTCACATTTAAAAAAATTAGCATACAATTGTCGACCACGGAGAACCTGTAACACTTGTCATAAGTGATTTGCGTGGTCCTCTTCTGATCTTTAATATACCAAAATGTCATCTATAAATACTATCACAAACACATCCAAAAATGGCTTGAATATCCTATTCATTAGATCCATAAAAATTGTTGGTGCATTTGTTAGCCCAAACGATATTACAAGAAATTCAAAGTGACCATTGCATGTTCTGAAAGCAATCTTAGGTATATCTTTCTCCTTCACCCTCACTTGGTGATAACCTGATCTCAAATCAATTTTTGAAAAGCATTTGGCACCTTGTAACTAATCAAATAAATCATCAATCCTAGGGAGGGGGTATTTATTCTTAATTGTTACCCTATTCAATTGTCGATAGTCGATACACATTCTCAAGGTTCCATCCTTTTTATGTACAAATAACACTGGTGCACCCCAAGGGGATATACTAGGTCTTATAAAACCGTTCTCCAATAAGTCTTTTAAATGCTCTTTTAGTTCATGCAATTCTGCCGGGGCCATGCTATATGGAGGGATGGAAATAGGTGGAGTGCCTGGAAGTAAGTCAATACCAAAATCTACCTCTTGTTCTGGAGGTATGCCTAGAAGTTCTTCAGGGAACACATCAACAAATTCATTCACTACTAGAACTGATTGAAGAGTTGGTAATTCTGCCTCCATATTCCTTACTATGACTAAATGACATATATACCCCTTAGATATCATCCTTGTAGCCTTAAAATAAGAGACAGACTTCCTTTTTGGTGCCCCAACATTGCCTTCCCATTCAAGAACTGCCTCATTTGGAAAGTGGAAGTACACTCTCTTAGTTCGGCAATCCACGGTGGCAACCAATCCATACCCATTATAACATCAAATTCCACCATTTCTAGCTCAATAAGGTCAGCTAATGTGTCACAGTCACAAACAGTTACTACACAGTCATAATAAACCCTTCTAGCCCCATAATTGATTCATCGGTTGGTGTGGACACTTCAAATGGTTTGTTCAATAATTTGGGTGTTGTCTTAAGCTTCCCCAAAACTAGTGGGATAATGTATGATAGTGTAGAACCAGGGTCAATTAATGCATATGTGAAAAGATAAACATTGTACCTGTGACCATATCGGGTGAAGCTTCCAAATTTTGCCGACTCCCTAGAGCATAAGTGCGATTCTGGACTCCCGCTAGAGCTAGTTTCTCCTCTTACACCTCTACCATGATCTTAGATGCTTGTTGATCCCTACCTAATGGAGGGATTGACGATGATGATGCAACACCTGACCCAGTAGATTGTGTTATATCACCCATATGCCTCCTTGCCTATGATTCTCCAATTTCTATGAAAAAGATTCCATTCTCTCTATATCCATGTATTTGCTCAAGGGAGCAATGGTTAGTCTTGACCAGATACGTATCCAATATATCTACATATCGATGAACTCTATCTGCCATAGTAGCAACTACATTAGGAGCATACCTGGCCAGGGAATTAAATTCAAGGCTATACTCCCTCACACTCATATTCCCTTGGTGGAGGTTCAAGAACTGATCTGCAAGGGCCTCTCGAATCTCTAATGGCAAGTAATGGTTAATAAATGCCTCTTTAAACTCCTTCAAGGTAGTTGGAGCTTCATATATACCCTTAGATTGCTTCCAAGCTTTACACCATAATATAGCCACACTCTTCAACCTATATGTTGCTAACTCGACAACTTTTGTACCACTCACATGCATAACATCTAAAGTGCGTTGAATCTGATCAATAAAGTCTTGGGGATCTTCATTAAGATCTGACCCTATGAAGGATGGAGGGTCCAAATTAAGGAATTCACGTATCCTTGTGCTAGCTTCCCTATTCACAACACCTGCACCTATAATTGGACCGTGTCTTTGACCTTGGCCAGCAACTATATGAGTCAATAATTGGATTGCATTTCTCAGATCCAGTATGGTAGCATTAATAGGTGGTTTTGGGGGAATTCTACTACTTCCTGGTTCATCAGGAGCTGGAGGAGTTGTAAGATATCTGTGAAAGAGACTCATCCTAAGCCTCATTTTGTTGTCTCACCTGACTGGGTATACCAACCACCACTTCTACTCCCTTCCCTTTACCTTTGTTTTTCCTGGTTTCTGGCATACTTGGTGTACAAAACAATTTAGGAGTTAGACATAATCCACCTATTACAGTTGTCTCTATGGCACGATCTAAAGAATGAAAAGAAAGTAACAACTACTAAATGCCACGTAGCCTCCTGCTTATAAATGTGGTGCACAACACATCGATAAACAAGACTCTACATAGACACGGCTTCGTAGACTCCCTAGGATGACCCACTCAGATACCACTTCTGTCACGCCCAAAGTCCCATTAAGGCAAACTGGCATCCGTTGCCTATAAGGCTCGGGAGAACTAACCTGTATCCATGCGCTTTTTATATATATTATAAGGGATTTCTTCATTGAACATGCCTTTAAGAAAGTAAACTGTAATAACAAGCTAAAAGGAAATGCATATGGCTAGGCCATTAGGGAAATGTTATCTAAAGTAGGAGACATGACTACACTTTAGTTTACATAGTCTACAAAGCCTCTAGATAAGGAAAACTATCTGATAAGGGATGGGACAAGCCCCGCCTCGATTAACCTTGAGCTTGGTAATAGCAGTTGGATATCAGGTACCCCTACTGGGGAGATCTACTAGCACCCGTACCTGCAGTATGAAATGCAGGTCCCTCGTAAGAGACGTCAATATGAGATAATGTACTGAATATATAAAGCAGGAAATACTGTATATGAAGTAACAACTCAATGAAACTATCCACTGTTGTAGGATAAGAGACCACCCTTAGTCATACTATGGGATCATGTACTTTATGTTCTTTTAATTACTTTACCTCTACTGTATAATCTGCACACAACATGTAATACAAATGACCAGCTGATTGCTGGTAAATCTATATCGGTATCGGCCCTGTCTAGGCTTTTTCTTTCACCCCTTGGGCTACCCCTCATTATAGGATCGACCCTGGCTAGGTGATTCTTCAACCCTTTGGATTGACCCCCCGTTACTGTATCTTTCAATTACTTTTGAGATGATTCTTTTGGCGGTCATAATATTGGAACTGTAAGACTGTAGATTCAACATATGACATGTAAATAATCACAAATTAAAACACCATAATGAAAGGAGTAGGTTACACAAATAATGCATAGGAGGTAGAACAACACATGAACTTTATTTAGTAGAACGAACTCGTGTATATTGGTATCCAAGTATGTATGCAGATATGAAGGTGACTATGTATGGGAGCATATGATCACGTGTAAGAGTTTAGACATGGTTAATAGTTGTGTCAGAGTTGGTAAGTGCCTTTATGTGCCAAGGAAGGATCTATGTTTCATGCCAAATAATACGAAATCAAGTAGCCTTACATACCTCGTTGTACGACCTCTCTATTACCTCGAGATAACCTTCCCTTCCTCCAAATATTTATCTACAATATAGTAGGTGATAAAACTAGCATTAGCAGCCAATAGATACATCTTGGCAACCCAATCTCATAAAAAAACAACACGCGGGCAGCAAGTGGATAATTATAAATCCAAGCGTATTCTTTTAACCTTTCCGCCCCTAATCGTATTTTCTAATACACATTCTTATATATGTATCATGTGTAGCCTGTTTTAGTGTCGTAACAGTCTTACAATAGCCCACAAAGAACGACACATAAAAATTCTACAAAACATACAAATAGGCGGCACAACGTTACATCCCTTCGCTACATTTTGACGTCGAAAATTCCAAACCTATTCCAACTTTAACCAAACTGTCCCCGCCATATATACATATAAAACCAGTCCCAAAAATGTTCAATAATAGTCCTCAAAATAGGTGGAGGACGTGAGACCATATTCCTCAATCAATCAGCCCATAAGTTCCTATTACAAGCACAATTACGATATCACACAAGAACTCACTTTTGCAGACTGTAAAGATGGTGCAACAGCCTCTACACATAATTATAGAACCAATACTCATTAAGAATAGTAGCTTCCCTTCATAATAAATCCAACAAAAAAGACAAAATCTTCCAAATAAACAAGAATAATGTACAACACTTTTGGAACACATGCTATCTAATAATTTCAACAAAGGTATAATCAACTTATCCTCTTGTTTTACATAAGAAAACCATACTAAACACATAATTATTCTTACTCACCTTTACCCTCAAGATGTAGGGATTCTCCAAGAACCCTAAAATTCTCTTGTGGCTGCATGTAAAGTCAAGAAAGAGTTGAGAGAGAACTTGCAAAACAATCTGATTTTTTTTCAAGTTAAAATGGCTTATGGGAGATGTTTTAAACCATTTTTAAAGGAGGTATTTTGCCAACCTACTAAGGCATTTTTAGCCTTACTTTATTAAGCTGGTGATAAATCTTCTTGCCCATTTCACTTGAGCCTTATTAGGTTCAAATTGGTTGGGTCTTGGCTGCCCACTTTTCCCTTTTCTCCTTACTTAGTAGTTTTGTTGTACTTGGGTCCTTTATCTATTATTCTATGGTCCATTTATGATGCTAAAATATGGGCTAAAGTTACACCCTTAACACGAAATTTATTCATAATTGGACTTGGACAAATTCGATGTCGGGCCACATCTCCGTTTAGCTAGCAGATTTAAGCTAAGCAAGTAGGTGACTCACCTGCTACCTTCCAAAGTCCTAAAAGGACCTCACTTATCTCACTTCATTTAAGGTCGTGATCTACTAAATTTGACTTAAAACTTATTTATACTTGACCCTCTTTAGCGTTAGACATATATATCACCCTTTAATTTGAGATTCAATCACTTGTAAAATTTGGCGCTAATTTGAAAAGTCATATCATGTTTCATTTGAATAGTATTAGTATTATAAGATGTGGGGTGTTACATACCTACACATCCTAACATGCCGGATCAACATAAACTAAATATTCATGGGAAAAACGAACACAGGTAGGAAAACCCCTAGAATTCAAAATTTGGGATAGTTATCGGCCAAGTTACTTAGGCCTATAACTACCCATACCCATCGAAAAAGAGGTACATTATCCTCAATGCATACCAAAAATTCAAAATAAAGTACAGGGGTCAAAAAGAACATACTTGGGTGTCTAAATGCCAGTCTCTACTTTGGGTAGCCTCCCAAGGAGTGGCTGATTTATTTTCACGGCATGACTTGGACAACTTGGCTACTCAGACTTCACCAAGTGCCCAAACATCCTTCTTCAGGTCATCTGGCCTCTTCACTGATTGATAGATATTGCAGACAACTTCTTTGTCATTCGATCTAAACCTAAGTATGGGTAATGTTAGTAGCTTAGTTGGATGGCTACCTGAACTCCCACCTTATTGGTGAAGGCTCGATTCCCCACATTTTAATCCCCTCCCCATTTCTCCTTCCCCTACCCCTAATTTTTTTAAAAAAATAATATAAACTTAAGTTAGCCAGCTTCCATATCGACTAGTGCTCGATCAGTGGATAGAAAGGGCCTTCCCCAGATGAATGAGACTTCAAAGTAGCCAACTTCCATATCGACTAGTGCTCGATCAGTGGCTAGAAAGGGCCTTCCGCAGATGATTGGGACTTCAAAGTCAACTTTGCAATCTAGGATCACAAAGTCTACGAGGAATACAAATTTCTTAACTTTAACGCGTACGTCGTAAAGTATCCCCATAGGCTTCTTCACTGTGCAATAAGCCCTCGACAGCTACATGCTCATCAGATTAGTGGTTCCCAGTCCTAGCTTCTTGAAGATCACAAGGGGTATTAGATTTCTACTGGCACCAAGATTACAGAATACCCTTGCGAACTCCACATCTCCAATAGTGCAGGGTACGGTAAAAGCACTAGGATCTTCTCACTTTTGTACCAAGGACCTTGTAGCAATTGCACTGGAATGTTGAAGCTCTTGAGAGAGCTCTTGGCTCATAGTCTGCTTCTTTGTAACCAAGTCCTTCATAAACTTGTATACCTTAGCATATTCTCTAGTGCCTCAATGAGAGAGATGTTGATAGAGAGTTGTTTCAGCATGGAGAGTAAATGCTTGAACTTGCCCTTCTCCTCTTTCTTTTTGATTCTTTAAGGGAAGGGAATAGGAGGTCTAGGAATGGGCTTTAGCTGCTGTGGCACCTCTGCAGCCTCACTCACCCCATCATTGACATGATCATCTCTAGTATCAGCTTCCTTAACCTCAACTGTCTCCTCTAAAACATTACCATCATCTATCAGAATAGGAGGATCAATGGTACACTTGCCACCACGAGTAGTAATTACTATGAACTGCTTTTTCATTCTTTGGTTTCTGAACTATGTTGCTAGGCAGTGTACCTCTCTAAAGCTAGTTTAGTTGAGTTAACAGTTGACCAAACTGTTGCTCCAGCTGTTTGATAGCAACAGAATGAGACTTGATCTTTTGATTTATGTTGGAGATGTCAAATTTCATCCCCCTCAAGGTCTCATCCTGTGTCTCAGCTTTCTTTGAAAGATGGTCAAACATCTCATCAATTCTGGAACTACAAGTACTAATGTTACGATTGTATGGTGAAATATAAGGACCATTTCGGGATCCATCTTATGGACCCCACGCTGTATCTCTGTCCTTGCCCCAATTTCTATCGTAGAGACCTTCATGGTTGCCTCTAAATGCACCATCTCTATTATAGTTTCGACCTTGCTTTCCTTGACCTTGGCGCCAATAGTCCTGATTGGACCCTTAGGCGTTAGTCCGAAAACCCCTATTTGATCAACAATGGAACAAGTGTCCTCTTTTAGTAGGGATCCTTGTATTTAAGTGCTTGCAGAAGCTGATGAACAACTGCATTAACTCATTCCTAATTCTACTTCATCATCACTTACATACTGGCACAAATCCAAAAAAGTTCTTGCATTATCTCCTCATTTATTTTAACTTTCTCTGAACCTATACTGATAGCACACGAACTTTTAGTAGGTGACCTGTCTCTTTTCCCCCTTACACGATTTGTCTTAACCACCTTTTCCAGCTTCTCCGCAATCCTTGCAAATGGTTGGTCCAAAAACATGGCCCCCATGATAGTATCAGCACATGCTTGACTATTCTCATCCAGGGCATGGTAGAAGATCTCCAACAAGGCATCATCAATAATTTTTTCATCAGGGACATTCCTCAAGAACTTTGCAAATCACTCCCATGTATTACTGATCGAATCACCAGGAAGTTGCTTAAAGTTGTTGATTTGATCTTTTAACTTGAGCTTCTTCGATCGCGGGAAGTACCTCTCTACAACTCAGTCCAACTGGTGATCGAACTCTGCGGGAGCTCGGATAGCCATAGCACTACATTTCCTATCAGAGATAATGGGAAAAGATGAAGTCCCATAGCATCCATGGATAGATTTTGTGTTCCCCATTACACTTTTACAGAAAAAACAACGTTCTATGCAGATCCTCTGATGGTAGGCCCTTGAACAACTCACAATTCTGCAACATTTGAAGCAACCTACTCAAAATCACAAACTTTGTGTCATCTGGTAGTGGCGGAAACACAATGCCACCAGTAACATCCATAGCCATAGGGTTCAGCCGATATTGGTTCCACTGATATGCTTCAGCATTAAAGTCCTGTGGCTATGGGTCAATGTACTCAATAGGAGGTGGGTTGTCATTATTCGCATTCTCATTCTCATTTCGGTTAGGGCTGTATTCGCTGCATTTTTGCATTATCTTGGACCATCCTTCTTAGTCTTCTTTGGATCTATTGGTCAACCGGAATCAAGGAATGCCTCGACTTTGCATATTATGCATATACTATACTTGTACCCTAAAATAAAACAAAAACAACAAAAAAAGTAAAATGGGGGAAATAAGGATTAATTCCCAAACAACTTGAATAAACAAGTGTAGCCGTATTTCCCGACGACGGTGCCAAAATCTTGATGTCACCCAAGCTACACCTCATTTGTGAGGTTAAAACAGTCATTGTTAAGATATATAACCTAAACAACATTAGAATCGATCCCATAGGGAATATGGTAGACTTACAAGAATTCAAGGCAATTCAGGTTGATTAACCTGCTTATCTCCCCATAAGAGGGGGGGGGGAGTGGATGTAACAACTATGAAAAGTAACTCTAAACTAAGACAAGTGTTAAATCAGTATGAAGAATAGCTAGGGTATTGTTTTCCCGTGATTTCCTAACTCATTATTACTAGATAATTGAATTTTTTTCCAGTGTGTATCATGCAGAATGGTAAGTTAAGTTCACCAAATTATTTGGCCAAGGAGAGAAGCAAATTTCACTACATGATTTCATCGATCCCTGCACTAAGACATTACTAACCCTTACTTATTGTTCCAGTACAACCTTCCCTTGGCCCAATTCGGTTGATTAGACAAGAAACATTAATCGAATCCTATTATTTATTCTCTTTTCCTATTCATTACTACCTTGATCCAGTCAGTAACACTAGGCAAATTCTCTCATTGGCCTCCATTATAAAGCATTCAAACTGAAGAGAATTAATTAATACATGCATGCACACTTTTTAAGAATTACTAATTATCTGATTTTGCCTTGTTAGTTCTTAATGGTTTCCACTACTCTAATTGTGGATTTAGCTACTCATGATTAGTGTAGATGCAAGACTTGTAATTTGAATAACATAATTTAGTACTTACATAAGAGAATTAAGCACAAGGAATCCAAACTCTTCACCAAGAATCACAAGATTGAAATTAAAAGACAAAGTAAAGTTTTACAAGTGTTTCTCTCAAGCTCTTATTATTCTCTACTATTCTGTCACATTTCTCATGAAAAGTAATTTAAAAAATCTATTTATAGTCTTTAAAATACAAAGCAAAACAAGATTAGGAGAACTGGGTCGGCAGACTCTTATGTAGCTTCTAATGAGGTTGATAATAAATTCTTTCAAAATTGACTATTTTCCATACTTTCGTGGATTGTTTCTTCAAATCTTGGGCTGACTTCAATGACATCCTTCTATGTCCCGTACAAAATTCTATGACCCATAGGGAGTTTCGTCTAATGACTTTTCAGCAACAACCCACTTTTTGATCCTCAGAGCACGTCACCAAGTCTACAGCTTGTACAATCTTCTACGGCTCATCTGCATGTTCGTAGACTTAACTTCAGAAGAATCACCCTTAACTAAATTTGTATAGGAAACATATCAATGACCTGTAGAAGTCTGTACGGCCCATAAAAGGTCTCGTCATCCCTATGTGTCAGAAAATTATGCATACTTAGCCCAAGAATTGTGCCAACCCTTTAGTCCTTCAAAACTAACATAAAATACATGCTAATATCACATTAATAACACACAAAATTATAAGTTTTTAGTATCAAAAGTGTTGTATTTTGACAGAACATCAATAAACCCCTTGCCTACGCTGATGTAATGCCCCACATGTTGGAGGGTTTGAAAGTGCCTATGAAATGACATTATGAAATTTTCTAAGTACAAGTGCATTTTTTGGAAGAGCATATATGTTTCTGGGTCATATCTTGGGCTAGTGGAATATTTGCCAGACTTGGTGAAAATACTAATTTTTGAAGTTGAGTATATGAACTACCAGATGACCCACAGATGGACTTATGATCCATAAGTTCTTTTGTACGTTTAGGATCAAAAGAAAGTTTCTGAGGGTCAAAATATCATCAAAAAAAACCCTTTCCTACGTACCGTAGACTAGACAATGACCTATAAACGGGATCTCGAGGTATTGTCGGGTAGGATTTTAAAAGAGTTAAATTTGACATTTCCTATTACTCTAATTTTATACTACATCATTTTGATCCTTCAAAATACCTCTTATCAGCACTATACTACCATAGGCAACTTCATTCTAACCCATTGAAAAACTATTCTATTTCCCCAAACACTCTCAAGTTTTTCAAGCTTTCAAGAGAAGGGAGCAAGCTAGGGTTTCAGATTCTTCACATCCAAGACAAATTTTCTTTCATGAAATCACCAATGTATGTATGTTTGATTGTGGAAACCTTCCCTCCACAAGTCCAACCATTCACCCTCTTTAACTATATGGAATTTATGGATATTTGTGGATATTTTTGGTGAACTCTTTTATATGATAATATTATGAAGAGATTTATGATGTTTTTCTTATGTATATGATTATGCATTGGAAAGTCATGCAAAACTTGTGGTTTTTTTTGTAATGATGGTTGATGATTGAATAATGTTCAAGTAGTTCCATTTTACTCTTCTCAAGTCATTTTCACATGAATTGCATGGTTTTAAACTCATGTATATGTATCTACCATGATTTGATTAAAGTTGTATCCCAAGCTTCTATGTTAAAGAAAGCCTTATGGAAAGTTATGCGTATTTTGAATGATATGAGTTTGCAGGCTATTATGCATGTTATGAGATATGAGAATATTCTAAAATATATTGTGAAAGTTATGAAACCCTATTTTGATTATATGAAACTTTCATTTCGATGAGCTACTCTATGAAAATAATATGATATTATGATGCTTTGCACATTATGGCTTTGAGTATGATTTGAATATTTCTTGGGATTGTAACCTAGCATTGAGAGGACCTTAGTAGATACCAATTATCCAAAAATGGTGTTGCCTCAATAGGTTTGTGAATTAGCTAATGGATCCATATAGCTCTTGTTACATGATTGACCGAAAAGGCCGGTGGTGTTCCCATATGACACATGTTAGTTAAATAAAGAAATGGGTGGTGTTATCATAAGGTTAATATCATAAGTTAACCGAAAAGGATAGTGTTCCCATAAGGTATTTATGAATAACTTTTCAAAATGGGGGAGTTCCCATAAGTTGAGTGTTTGGTTTACCCTGGCAAAGTAGACCACTCCTAGTCTGGTGTGGAGTGAACATCGAGATTTCAAGCAGTAGCTCTCTTGGTCTTATATGTCGGTTGTAGTCCTTTCCTATCTATGTATGATATGTTATATGATTTGATGATTCCTCATGCATATTTTGACTATGGCATTGAGCATTCATGACATATTGAGCTTATATCTATTGATTATGATTATGCATATTGCTTAATTATTGGTTATGTTCTTTGTTGCATTGCACTCTACGTACTTACTACATTCCAAGTACTAACGCATTTTGCCTACATGATCTAACTATGTAGGGACCAGAGCTACTATCCATCCTCCTCCTTTACTTGGCTAGATGATTTAATTGAACATTACTTTTGGTGAGTTCTCCACTTCGAGGACAATAACCATTTACTATCTTGCCTTATTAGACTTGTATATATTTGGATACTATCTATTGAGGGTGAGCCTAGGAGATGTTTTGGCCCTCGTTCTATTCATATTAGTGTTGTTAGATATTAGGATTCATATGTATTGAGCCAGACTCTTATTATGCTATGTATTATGAAAGAATCTGTTAGTCCCTTATTCCCTCTTATGTGTTGAATGCTTGTTGTATAGATAAGATGGAAGTCCTAAGTTCCTAATTTGCCCAATAGTATTAGTCATACTTACCTTTCCCTCAGACTTTATTTGCTATGTGATCCATGTTAATCCTCTTCCCTAGAATATCCCTAAAATGTAAGTCTAAAGCCCCATTTCCCCTAGAAATTATGTGTTATTTTCTTTAAATATTTTTTTTGCAATCAAGGATGTGCTATGCATGCTTAAGAGTCTTATTTGGGGTTGATTTGGATTCTCCATTCGCCGTGTCATCTTCAGGACCTAGGCTTAGGTCATGACAAACCATACTATCAGAGAATAGGTTTGTAAATGGTCCTAAAAATTCCAACACATCGCGTCATGTAGAGTCTTGTTCATGGTTGTGAAGTGCGTCACACTAAGAATAGGAGGCAATGAGGCGTGTTAGGAATGATTCACTTCTTCATATCCTCTGTCGTGCTTTAGACTTAAGATAAGGTTTTCCTTATTCTTATAGATGGTCTTTTTCTCTTCTAGATCATACCTCAAAGATGAGCAAGTCAAAATGCTTCCACTGTCGAGGATGAACCAGCCTTTTCTACTGCATAAGTCCTACAATGAGAAGAAGGGGTAACTCATGCTGAGTACCATAATGTGATCACGTTATTGGAAAGGGTCATGGCCAACCAAGGAGTGCAAGCTCCTCGTGCTCCTACCCCACCTAAAGGGTGAGGAATTTCACAAGGATGAATCCTCCGTTGTTCTATGGCTCCAAAGGTTAAAAGCATCTCCCAGAGTTCATCAACGAGGTGTACAAAGTTTGTAACATTATGGTGGTTAACTCGGAGGAGAAAGCGGAATTTATGGCCTATCAACTAAAATGACTTATTGAAGGGTGAGAGTTGGGATATAGAGACTATCACTTAGGATGAATAAAAGGCCATATTGCTCAACCGTTTCTTTCCCATGGAGCTAAGGGAGGCAAAGATGATGGAGTTTATGAACCTCAAGCAAGGTTCGATGAGTCTTATGGAGTATTTCCTAAAGTTCCAGAACCTCTCAAAGTATTTGCCTCACTTGTTTGCCGACCCTAGGGAAAGGATGCACAAGTTCGTGTAGGGAGTGTCCAACTTGATCAATGAAGAAGGCTATACCGCCATACTCATAGAAGATATGGACTTGTCTCAGCTCATGACTTATGCCAATCAACATGAAGGGGAAAAGCTTCGAAAAAGGATGAATGGAGAGTCCAAGAGAGCTTGGTATGATGCTGGTTTCTTAGGTTCAAAGGGTGATCATTTCCAACAAGGCCACAGGTTCCAAGACCAAGGGTCCTCTAATGCCCAAGGTTAAGATTTGCTAATGATAGGTTGCCTAACCCTAGAGCTCAAGGTGGTAATGGTGGCCAAATTATTCCTAAGTGTGGAAGGTGTGGTAAAAATCACAGTGGTAAATGCTACAAGGACACGGGTGCTTGTTTTGGGTTTGGCCAAATGGGCCACAAGATTGTGGATTGTCCAAACATGGGTTGAGATAGTCGTCAATAAGGATAAGGTGCTCATAGTGACCAACGGGCACAAGGTCACCAGCAAGGAGATGTTTCACACCACAATTTCTTTTATGCCTTTCAAAGAAGGACAGGGATGGATGAGGCTCCCGGTATTGTTATAGGTATGTTAAAGATATACAATCTTGATGTGTATGCTTTATTGGATCTGGGTGCCACTCCCTCTTTCATCACTTCTTTTGTTTCTAATAGACTTCATGTGTGTCCCGAGTCGCTGTGTGAACCTTTTGAAGTGTATACCCCCATTAGTGAGTCCATTGTTGCTAAAAGAGTCCATGGGGGTTATCCCGTATCTATATTACATAAAGTCTTGCCTTATGATTTTTTTGAACTTGAAACTGTAGATTTTGACATCATTATTTGGATGGATTAGTTAAATGCATATCAAGATTCTATTTATTGTAGAACCCACAAGGTTAGGTTTCAATTTCTTAATGAACCTATCAGTGGGTAGGTCATGATTCGGTGGTTAAGGTAGGTTTATAGCTTCTCCTAAGGCTTGAGAGTTGATTCCTAAGGGTTGCATATAACATCTTGTAAGGGTTAGGGTTATTGACTCTAAAGTGCTTCCTATTGAGTCGCTTCCAGTGATTAATGAGTTTCTTGATGTCTTTCCTAATGAACTTCTCGATGTACCCAAAAGATGGAGATAGATTTTGATGCAGATCTTTTCCCCGATACCCAATGATGTTGCCCAAGTTACACCTCCTTTTTTAGGATAAAGCGATCGTTGTCAGGATATAGAACCTAACCAAGGTTAGGGTCAAACCCAAGGGAATACTGTAGACTTAAGAGAATTCAATTAATGCAATTTGAGGGATTAACGGACTTATCTCCCCAAATGGGGGGAGGTTTGTAATAATAAGCAGAAAGTAAACCTAACTAAAACAAGAGTTTAACCAATATGGTGAGAAACTAGGGTATTGTGTTCCCCATGATTCCCTAGCTTATAATCCCCGGATAACCTAATTATTTTCTATTTTGTAGCATGTAGGAAAATAAGTTAAGTTCACCAAACCCTTTGGTCCAGGCGAGAGGCTAATTTCACTGAAACACTCCAAAAAGTGCCCGAAAATGTGCCTCGAAAATGCCCATAATCGTAATTTTCATATAACTCAAACTCCATACATGATATCAAAAATTTGAATTTATATTCATGATCAGGGGAAAATATTGAGTGGGAAATGTGTCTAACCCCAATTTTAGAGCAACCATATTAAAATATGATTTTCCAAAATTTACGAAAAACAAAATCGATATGCGTCCCTGGTATGGCGCAGCCAGGGCCTGGACCGGTGTTATTTTGTTGCCAGTTTTTCCTATTTGGTCCAAGGCCTTCGGGTCTTCGGCCTAAGCCTTCCTATGCGTAAAAGTAACTAACTTGGCCATTTTTCAATCACATATCATTCAAGACATTCCCCAAATCCCTCTTTAACTCTTAGCCAAATATTTCACAAATTCAAGTATCCCAAACTCATTCCGGATCTCAAGAAATTCACTCAAGCTTCAAGTTCTCATTCAAATCTTCATCAAGGAAATCTCAAAGTTTGAGGTATGTAGGTTTCAACCATTGGATCCTTTCACCCGTGGTGCCCAACCTTCCTTTTTATGTAAATTACATGTTTTCAAGTTGATTTATCTATGGTTAATTCTTATTGTGAATTTGAAGAATTTCATAAAATATTGACTTTTTAAGCATGTTTTGAGCTAGGAATCTAAGATCTATTATGAGATGTGATGAGGGGTTTTATGTATCTTGCATGATGGTATTACCAAGTGTTGGTGGGTTGATTTACATTAAGTTTTCTCACATGATTTCACTCATCAATTGCATGATTTGAACTAGTATTACACACTGGCCAAGTGTTTGGTAAAATTTCCGGTTAAGGGTTCTTGAGTTATTGAAGGTATATTGCATGGCTTATGAGTTAAGTGACTTTATGATGATGAAAGGAATGTATGTATGTGTTAATTTCATGAGAAGTTCTATACTATTGCAAGTTTACCACATCTTGTTGAGAGGGGGGCTATGCCTCAACTACTATGATGGGGGAGGGTGCTATGCCCATCTACCAGTTAAGGGGTATATATCTTGACCACTATAATGGAGGGTGATATGCCCATCTACCAGTTAAGGGGTATATACCTTGACCACTATGATGGGGGGGTGCTATGCCCTTCTACCGTGTTGAGAGGTATATACCTTGACCACTTTGATGGGGGGTGTTATGCGCATCTACCAATTGAGAGGTAGATACCTCAATCGCCTTCCAAGGGGGTGGTAGGCCTTGGATTCCAAGTACTAGTTTACTTGGTCTATGATGATGGTCTATTCCTACTATGTATTATGTTCTATATAAGCATGTTTTACTTCAAGAATTGATCATGCATGCCATGTCACTAATATATTATCTCTTACTTATGATTATACATTTTGATTATGTTGTCTATCTCTTGTTGCATTGCATCCTACATACTTAGTACATTCAAATGTACTAACACAAACTCTATGTGTAAATGATGTTACCATGTAGGAATCGGAGCCCCTTTTAATCTTCCTCCCCGTGGCTAGTTGGTCATCATGAAGATAAGCTATTGGTGAGTCCCCAAGTTTGGGAACACTAGCTTTACACACTTACTTTGGTCATCTCTTATATGTTAAATTTTGATACTAAAAGGGTGAGCGCAAAAAGTTGTCTTCGTCCCCGCCTAGTCCATGTTAGAGGTGTTGTTGGACCAGTTATGTAATTAGGATTTGACCTTTGACTCTTTATGATTTATGCTATTAAAGAATTCTCTTAGTCCCTTTATCCTTGTTTATACTCTCTCATTGTTGTTTACTTTGCTTTCGCGACTAAGGATGTGTAAATCGTATGCTAAGAGGCTTGTTTGGCGTCCCTTTGGGTTCCCATTCACCATATCACGTTTAGGTCCTAGGCTTGGGTCATGACAAACTTGGTATCAGAGCATTAGATTTTTAATGGTCCTCGGCATCCAACACACTGCATCAATTGGAGTTTTTATTCATGGTTGTGAAGTGCACAACAACTATGAGTAAGAGGCTATGAGATGTTTTAAGAAATATTTCCCTTCTTCATGATCTATGTCATGCTATAGAAGCTAGGGTAAGATTTTTCCTCTAACGATTATTCCTTGCTATGCTCGATCATGCCTATCCCAAGAGAAAGAAGAGCTCATACACCCGAAGAACAGTTGTTGAAGGAGTAACTCACAGACTTGTTAGAGAAAGGTTTTATACGGCCTAGTACCTCTCCCTTGGGAGCTCCGGTATTATTCGTAAGGAAAAAGGATGGATCGTTGCGGATGTGTATTGACTACCGTCAGCTGAATAAGGTAACCATTAAGAATAAATACCCCCTGCCCAGGATTGATGATTTGTTTGATTAGATGCAGGGAGCTAGGTGTTTCTCGAAAATAGACCTGCGGTCAGGATATCATCAGGTGCGAGTGCGGGAAGAAGATATTCCCAAAACAGCATTCAGAACCCGCTATGGGCATTATGAATTCAGAGTTATGTCATTTGGCCTAAAAAATGCTCCAGCAGTATTTATGGACCTCATGAATCGAGTGTTTAAACCATTCTCGGATGTGTTTGTGATTGTGTTCATCGATGATATCTTAGTATATTCTCGTTCTGAAGAAAATCATGTAGACCACCTGAGAACTGTCCTTGGCATTCTTCAGCATCAAAAGTTGTATGCGAAATTTTCAAAATGTGAGTTTTGGTTATCTTCGGTGGTATTTTTAGGCCATGTGATAGGGGCTGATGGCGTTCGGGTAGATTCTCAGAAAATTGAGGCTGTGAAGAATTGGCCTAGACCTACAACGCTGACGGAATTACGCAGTTTTCTTGGGCTAGCTGGCTATTACAGGAGATTTGTAGAAAACTTTTCTTCAATTGCAGTGCCTTTGACAAAGCTGACATAAAAAGGGGCGAAGTACCAGTGGTCCGATGCCTGTGACCGCAACTTTCAAACCTTGAAGGAGAAATTGACTACAGCTCCAGTTCTGACTTTGCCTGATGGTCCAGACGGGTATGT
>JAABOM020008324.1:0-19880 GCA_011800125.2 Solanum clarkiae | reverse complement strand
GGATGTCTTATGGAGGTGTCTAGAGGTGAAAGGTGTCCCAGTGGCATATATTAGGGCGATTAAGGACATGTACGATGAAGCTAAAACTAGAGTAAGAACGGTGGGAAGAGACTCTGAGTATTTTCCTGTTAATATGGAACTCCATCAAAGATCTATTTTGAGCCCTTTCTTGTTTGGCTTGGTGATAGATGAGCTAACGCGATCTATCCAAGAGGAGGTACACTGTATGCTATTTGCAGATGACATAATACTAATCGATGAGACTCGGACTAAAGCTAATGATAGGCTGGAGGCCTGGAGACACGCTTTGGAGTCCAAAGGATTCAAATTGAGTAGGACCAAAATTGAGTACTTGGAGTGCAAATTTAGTGTTGAGAGGGATGAAGCAAACTTCGATGTGAAGCTTTCCACTCAACCTATCCCCAAGAGGGAAAACTTTAAGTATCTGGGGTCCATCATCCAGAGTAGTGGCAATATCGATGATGATGTCACATATCGTATTGGGGCAACATGGACTAAATAGAGGCTTGCCTCTGGAGTTTTGTGTGACAAGAAGATACCACTTAAACTCAAAGGTAAGTTTTATAGAGTGGTGGTTACACCAATGTTGCTGTATGGGTGGAGTGTTGGCTAATAAAGAATGCACATGTTCAAAAGATGCATGTCGCAGAGATGAGGATGTTGAGGTGGATGTGTGGCCACACCAGGAGTGATAAGGTTAGGAATGAGACCATTCGGGAGAAGCTAGAGGTGGCCTCGGTAGCCGAAAAAATGAGGGAAGCCAGACTACGATGGTTTAGACATGTGCAGAGAAGGAGTACCGATGCTCCTGTTAGGAGGTGCGAGAGGTTGGTTTTGGGAGCTACACGGAGGTGTAGAGGTAGACCGAAGAAGTACTGGGGGAAGGTGATTAGACATGATATGACGGAACTAGATCTCACCGAGGACATGACCTTAGACAGAAAGAAGTGGAGGACGCGAATTAGAGTAGCAGGCTAATTGGTAGGGTTAGGTGGATGCTTGGCCTTGGGGTATAGTAGGGTTAGTTGGAGGACATGTTTCATGCGTTATCTCTATCTGTCATATTATTTTTTATCATATTTACATACTGCCATGTGTTATTCATTATTAGTCGCCCTTTTTGTTCCCTTTCCTTTCCTTTTTGTCATATCTAGTTCTTTCTGCTTATGGGTTTTGAGATGAGGGTTCCCAGGAAATAGCCTCTCTACTTCAATGAGGTAGTGGGAAGGTTTGCGTACATTCTGCCCTCCCCAGACCCCACTTGTGGGATTTCACTTGGTATGTTGTTGTTGTTGTTCGTGAACTACAATTACTGTTCCTATAAGATAATCAACTTACCAATGAACCAAGAGAGAAGGAGTTGAGATTTTTCAATTCTTTGGCGGACCGTAGGATGTTGCGATATCTACAAGTGGGTAACAATCCATTGAATGGCGTTCTGCCCAATTCTATTAGAAATCTTTCATCTACAATGAAAAGATTGTATATAGGAGATACATACATCAATGGTCTCATACCCAAAAGTATAGGCAACATGAGTGGTCTATTGACTCTAAGCATTCAAGAAAACAACTTGAGAGGGAGTATTCCTCCTGAGATTGGTCAGCTTAAACAGCTCCAAGGGTTGTATCTACATAACAATAAGCTGCAGGGACATATTCCCGAGTCAGTATGCAATTTATCTAACTTGAGTCGACTATATGTGGAAGATAATGAGCTCTCAGGGTTCATTCCAGAAGGTTTAGGAGCACTTAGCATGCTTCAAACGCTTAATATGGCTTCTAATAAACTATCATAAAAAAATTCCATTGAGCCTTTGGAAAATGAGTGGCCTTCTCTCTATAAGTGTGTCAGGAAATTCTATAGAGGGAGAAGTTCCAGGAGATATTGGAGGACTGAAGGCCATTGTAGAACAAGATCTTTCTGGAAACCATTTGTCGGGAGTGATACCAAGCAGATTCGGGGAACTCCAAATCCTGCAGTATCTTGACCTGTCAAACAATTCATTTTCAGGCTCAATTCCACCATCCCTTGCCAACTTGATAAGCCTAGAGGATTTGGATTTGTCTTTAAATGCATTTTCAGGTACTATTCCTAAATCTTTGGAAAAACTCTCATCCCTTCAAAGCATTAATGTTTCATTTAATGATTTAGAAGGCGAAATATCCAGTGGAGGTGTGTTTGAAAATTTCACTCTGCAATCATTTCTTGGGAACAAAGGTCTATGTGGAATGCACATATTGGAGATTCCTGCTTGTGCTCTCTCTAGTCCCGGAAAACAATCAAAGCTTAATAAGCTTAATCAAGTACGAAATCATAATTTTCATATATCTCAAAATCAGTGTGATATCGAAAATCTGACTTCATATTTTAGTTCAAGGGGCAAAATTTAGTGGAAAATGGGTCTAACCCGAATTTTAGAGCAATCGTAACAAAATCCAAAATTTCAAAGTTGGCAAAAAACAGTGAAGATTCGTGCCCCAGGTGCGACGCGCCAGGGGGCCGCCATAGTTTATTTTGGTGCCCCGTTTTGTGTTGTCCAAGGCTTTTGGGTCTTGGGACTAAGCCTTCCCATACGTGAAAAAACCTATACTTAGCTATATTTCACTTTCATATCATACAAGACATTCCCCAAAACTCTCTCAAACACTTGGACAAATATTTCACCCAATTCAAGTGTCCCAAACTTACTTCCGGATCTCAGTAAACTCATTCAAGTTTCAAGCTCTCATTCAAATCTAAGTCAAGCCTATTTATGCCGTTTAAGACCATCGTGGGTCCCCTACATCAAGCCTAGTTCAAAGAAATTTTCGCTGGCTAAATTTTGCACAAGTACCGATAGGAGGGTCAATTTTAAAGGGGCATATCTCTTTGCACACAAAGAACTGAGTGGCCCACGACCTACCAAATCAAAGATCTTTGAATTAGCTTTACAACACACTTGATTTATCCTTATTTAGAGTTCGGATGAAGAATTTATACCCATTTTCGTAGAACTCGTATGTGCAAGGATATATACGAGTTTTTGCCAAATCCGGTCTCATTAATGGCATTCCATAAATTTTGCCATTTCTAATGGTATTTTGGGGATTCCTATGCCATATTAACACTTCCTAAAGACCTAACCTTATTCCTAAAGATCAAATTCACTCCTCCCAATTGGAATACACTCTCAAGTCTCTCAAGAGCCTCCATCAAAACCTCAATATAAATTCAAAGAAACTTATGAGCAAGCTTTGAATTGCAAGACCTACTTCCAAACTTCAAGTCTTTCACAACTCAATTTCAAGAAATTCAAGGTCTAAGGTATATGAGTTTCATTCATGGGTACCTTTCACCCATGAAGCCCAATCTTCCATTTCTATTAACATTACATGTTTCCAAGTTGTGTTGCTTATGAGTATTATTCATTAGAGATTATGATTATATACTATATTGGGATTTTATGAATGTTTGGTTGAAAATACATGATTACTCATTTTTAAGTCTATACCATGAGATGATTTACCTATTATGATTATGCATATTTTAAGCTTTAGAACCGTGATCTCTCTTGGGATTTGATGAGTTTCAATGTATTTTGCAAGATGGTATGACCAAGTATTGGTAGGTTGTTTTACTTTAAGATTTCTTGCATGATTTCACTCTTTAATTGCATGGTTTTACACTAGTATTACATACCCGCCAAGTATTTGATAAAATGTCCGGATTATGTATCTTGAGTTGTGTGAAAGTCTAGAGCATGGTATATAAGTTGAATGACTTTATGATGATGAAAGTATGGTATTCATGTGTTGATTTCATGGAAAGTATTTACACTGATGGAAGTTAACCGAATTGAGGGGTTGGTCCCTTATTAACCGAATTGAGGGGTTTGTACTTCATTCACCTAGATAGGGGGTAGTACATTTGATAACTAAATTGAGGGGTTGGTACTTCAATCACCTAGATAGGTGGTGGTACATTCGATAACCAAGTTAAGGGGTTGGTACCTCAAGCACCTTGGATGGGAGGTGATAAACCCATTAGCCAAATGGTCTCTTTTTATGCACGTAATATGTTCTATATAAGCATGTTTTATTTCAAGTATCATTCATACATGTCATATTATTAGTATGTTATTCATTGCTTATGATTATGCATTTTGCCTATGATGCCTATCTTTTTTGCTTTGCATCCTATATACTTAGTACATTCAAATGTACTAACGCATACTCTATGACTACATGATGTTACCATATAGGAATTGAAGCTCCATTTGGTCATCCTCCTCCTCCATGTGGCTAGTACGAATTCTCTCAAGTTAGTTGGTGAGTCCCTCATTTTGGGGACAATGTCTATGTTCTTATGCTATGTATTAAGACTCTTTTTCTTTATGGTATGCTTTGACTATGAGGGTGAGTCTGGTTGCTTGTCTTGGCCCCCGCTAAGTTCTATGTTTAGAGGTGTTGTTGGACAAGATATGTATTGATACTATGAGCTTTGACTCTCTTGACTTTATGATGTTTTATGCTATGAAAGATGTCCCTTAGCCCTGGTTATCCCTATTTACAATCTTTTATTGATATTTTATTGCTTCCGCGACCAAGGATGTGTAATAATATGTTAAGAGGCTTACTTGGGGTCCCTTCGGGTTTATCATGTGCCGTGTCACGTCTAGGCCCTAGGCTTGGGTCGTGAGAATGCAAGAGATTTGACACCTAATGCAAAGTGATGAGAAATCTTAGACACAGAAATCTTATTTCGGTAATTACTACTTGTTCTACTGACTATATAAGAGCCTTTGTTCTGAAATATATGTCCAACAAGAGTCTTGAGAATTGGTTGTACAAAGAAGAGTCCCTCTTGAACCTCCTTCAAAGAGTTGCCACAATGCTTGATGTGGCTGTGTCAATTGATATCTACACCATGGTCAATAACACTCCTATAGTTCATTGTGACCTAAAGCCGGGAAGCGTTCTTTTGGATGAGGATATGGTGGCTCATGTTAGTGATTTTGGAATCTCTAAAATTTTAGCCGTAAGCAAGTCCCTGGCACATACCGAGACACTGGGCACTCTTGGATATATTGCACCAGGTATAAGAAATCTACTATCTCTTATTTTCTCTTATCATAATTAAGCCTCTCGGAGTTCTAGAAGTAAAAAAAGAAAGCAAGTCTTTATTATGCAGAATTAATGTAAGTCTTTATTATACAGAATTAATGTTGTATTTTAATTGATTAACTTTTCTTCAATCCTTATCTTAGAATATGGCTCGGAGGGAATAGTATCTGCTAGTGCTGACGTTTATAGTTACGGCATCATGTTGATGGAGGTTTTGACCAAAAGAAGGCCAACAAATGAAGAGATACGCAATGAAAATCTTAACTTGAGGAAATGGTTTATACAATCATTTTCAGGGACTATGATGGAAGTAGTGGATGCCAATCTTTTTGCCGAGGAAGAGCAAGTCACTTCCAAAAGTGAGCTGCACAAAGGAAATTCCAGAATCAAGAATAACCATGAAAGAAGTAGTCAAAAGGCTTAACAAAATCAAGAACACTTTTCTGGAAACATAGAATTTAGCATCTCCTCCAGTGGTGTTCATTTTGTTTACTGGTCTCTTGAATATAGTCACCATTCATACTTCCTGTAGACATGTACCATTTGTACTTCAGAGTGTTGCATTTTCTTCATTTTGTGATTTCACATTTCAGTAGTCTTTAATATATTTTGAATGCTTGAACAAAATCAAGAAATATCACAAAAGTGTTAAGCTAGCTGCACTATTTTACTTGCTATTTGCCTCTATTTCATATTTTTGATTCATTAGTTTCTTCAAATTGATATATTCAATTCTCTAATTAATGGAATACTTAGTTGGACTTGGTGAGTTTTGCAGATGAATGAAAGACCAGATCCTCCTAATTCAATAGTTTTTACACTAATTTAAGTTCAACTTAATTTTGATATCCCTGTATTTTATTATCAGTCCAAGGTTAAGCTATACATATGCTGACAAATCAAGTACTAAAAATGTAAGTGCAAGTACATCCATTACTAGATCATGAAAAAAATAACTTATTAATACATTATCTTACTGTTCATTTGAAGTCATTAATTGACTAGTATACAAGGATTCATACAATGAAATAGTTAATCTTTTACCAAATGGTATAAATCAGTAATAAGTGAAAACATCGACTGCTTATATGCTTGTTACATTCTTGCGACGATATCTCTCAATCGAAGACTATGATTACTGAAGAATGCTAATCTTAACTATGCGAATCTTCAGAGTTGGGTTAATTCTGCTCACCTTTCATCTTGAGGATTTTTGGTCTATCTGATGATGTAATATATAGCTATGTAATTTTTTTTGTTATGCCTTTATCTGTGTAAGCCCTTGTTTCGACAAATATTTGCCTATTGTTTATTTTCCGATTTTAATAACACAATAATTCTGTGGACTCCATATACTTAATATGCTGTTGTAATATTGCAACAATTACATTCATATATCTTTCCTTGAAGTCAAGACAAGTCAATCATTTTGCAAGTAGTCAAGTCAAGGTTGTGGAAACAAAGCATGCGCGTGTGGCTGTGAAATTTAAACCAAAAGTTTTGCGAGAAGTGGACACTTGAACTTAATGAAAGTTGACTGACTTTTTTTTTGGTTTTATAGAATCAGACTATGTAATATTATGTTTACTAAAGTTATTATTTAAAATATACCTCTTCCATGAAAAATTCAACCCAACTCATCTTTAAATCTATTTCTGTCTAATATTGAGTAGTCCAGATTGTTATTATATTTTTTTAAAAAAATAGCTTTGTTTATAGTTGTAATTGAATTTTCTCTTGAAAATGATAGCTTATGTTTTGTGTTACATTGCTAACATGAGCATAATAATTTCTATATAAGCTTCGAACCTTCGAAAAATTTGCAGACTTAGATTCGATTGAACTCGAGAAATAAATTTGAGGAGGTGATGATCATAACAAGAATGAATCAGTATTCTCATTTAGAGATCGACCTTTTGAGATATTTTCAAGTGAAATGACAGTCCTTGTTGACGTAAAAAAGCTAGTCTCGGACCTAAAATTTGAGGAGAAAACATCTTGGATCCCTAAATGGGGTTCCACGTGAACTGATCATGTGGCACTTTTAGTCCACATAGCATGAATGGTGTCATTGTCGTAAGAGGGAGAGGTTTTTTTTTTTTTATTTGGCAAAATCTTAGGTATTAGTATTTTTTAACTAAAATCTAACCAAGGGGTATTTTTACTCCATTTTTCATAGTTCGGGGATTTTTTTGGCCCCTTTTCTTTTTTGCTAGAGAGAAGAGTATTTTTTAGCCAAAGCCTTAAGGAGGGATATTTTTGCTCTATTTCGAACAGTTCAGAGTATTTTTCTGTTATAAATATAGGAAAAAGAGATCAAATAGAACACATGCAACATTTTGTTATGTTATCAAATAATTTTCATTTTAAGGACCATTCCATACGAAAGAAATGAATGTTTAATGTGACAGAACGTGTGGGGATATGTTAGTGAAGACTTGGGAAATAGTGGTATCTACTTTGTCAAGGTAAGAGTAAGACTTGTTGCTCTGCCGTGAAGACTGGAGCAAACACCAATTGCAATATAAAGGAATAACACATTTGAAAAGCAAAACAAGCTTCCAAATCCCTTTGAAGCAATCTGTATTCCAAGTACATAAATAGTAACAACATGAAGAAGAACATTGTCTTATTGATTCTTCTCTTTCTGCTTCAACTTCCTACTATATAAATTGCTTTCTCAAATGAGACTGATCAACAAGCTCTACTAGCTTTCCAAAATCTTGTTACGAGTCCTAGTCATTTTTTGGCCAATAATTGGACCAAAAATGCTTCTTTTTGCTTTTGGTTCGTTGTCACTAGCAATTGCAAAAGGCAAAGAGTTGTGGCCTTGGTTCTTCCTAATTTGCAACTTCAAGGCACAATTTCCCCATCTTTGGCCAATTTATCCTTTCTCAGAGAGCTTAATCTCGGGAACAACAACTTCCGTGGTGACATCCCGTATGGACTTGGCCACTTGCCTCGCTTGCGAATGATTGATATTCAAAAGAATCAGCTCAGCGGAAGTATACCAGCAAGTCTATTTCAACACCCGAGAGTTCAAGTGATTTCATTGGCTTTCAATGAACTCAGTGGAGCAATGTGGAGAGGGCCATGGAATGTACCCGAACTCAGAGTCTTAAATCTCAGGAACAATACCCTCACGGGTGTAATTTCTCCTTCTATTGGAAATGCCACAAAATTGATGTATTTCAGTTTGTCTGGGAATAGAATCAATAGTAACATTCCAATGGAGATTGGTAACCTGAGCCAGCTTGGATTTTTGTCCTTGGTCGACAATCAATTAACATGTTTCATTCCTGCAATGTTGTTTAATATATCGTCGCTACTTTCTTTATCTCTTACTTGGTGAAGGAAATATTGTCTCAAATCTGAACTTTTTAAGTACAAGTTACAACCAAATTTCTGGTCGCATTCCTTCCAACATATGCCATCTCACATAACTGGAGACATGCCTAGAAACATTGGTTGTTTATCGAAGCTTGAGGAATTTTATATTGGTGGTAATCCAATAACAGGGACCATTCCCACTTCATTAGGAAATATTTCCACTCTGATAAATCTTTATTGTAGAGAAAATTGCATGGTGGGGCAAATTCCTTCAGAATTAGGGAAGCTATTAAATTTAAGGGAATTAAGCTTCGAGAATAATTATAATCTTATTGGTCAAATTCCAGAGGCTATTTTCAACATATCTTCTTTGGAAATAATTGCTCTCAGTTTTAACAACCTCTCGGGGAGAATTCCAACCACTACAGGTCTTCATCTTCGGAACCTTAACAGACTTTTCTTGGCAGTCAATCAGCTGGAAGGGGAAATTCCATTGTTCATAACAAATGCTTCCAAGGTTGAGAGACTGTCGCTATCAGAGAACTTACTGACAGGAACTATTCAAACTAATTTGGGGAATCTTCGTTAGCTGCAATCACTGTTCCTACATACTAATCAACTTACCAATGAGCCAAGAGAGCATGAGTTGCGATTCTTCAATTCTTTGGCGGACTGTAGGATGTTGCGATATCTACAAGTGGGTAACAATCCGTTGAATGGCGTTCTGCCCAATTCTATTGGGAATCTTTCATCTATTATTGAAAATTTTGAAATAGGAGATTCACACATCAACGGCCTCATACCCACAAGTATAGGCAACATGAGCGGTCTAGTGACCCTCAGCTTAGATGGAAACAACTTGACAGGGAATATTCCTTCTGATGTTGGAAAACTTAAACAACTCCAAGGTTTGTATTTGCGTAACAATAAATTGCAAGGACATATTCCAGAGACGGTATGCCATTTGTCTAATTTGGTTAAATTAAATCTGAATGGTAATGAACTCTCTGGATTAATTTCAGAATGCTTAGGAAAACTTAGCATGCTTCAAACTCTTTATTTGGATTCTAACAAATTTTCATCAAAATTTCCCTTGAGCCTTTGGAATATGAATGGTCTTCTCTATCTAGACATGTTACAGAATTCAACAGAGGTAGAACTTCCCCATGATATTGGAGGACTCAATGCCATTGACTAAATCTTTCTGGTAACCACTTTTCATTTTCAGAAATGATACAAAGCGAATTGGGGGACCTCTAAACCTTGCAGCATCTTGACCTGTCAAACAATGCATTTTCAGGCTCAATTCCATCATCCCTTGCCAACTTGATAAGCTTAGAGGACTTGGATTTGTCTTCAAATTCCTTGTCAGGTACTATTCCTAAGTCTTTGGAAAAGCTCTTACACCTTAAAAGCATTAATGTTTCACTTAATAGTTTAGAAGGTGAAATACCCGTCTCTCATGCTCTGGCACGTGACTCGACAGAACTGATCATGTGTTTCACTTTTGGCGTCGCCTTATCAGTTTCACTCCTGCAAATTCAATTTGGTATTCATCTTTTTTGCTTCTTTGGGTGCTTATTGTTATGATGGTCATCCCTGGTTTCTTTGTTCTTTTTTAGTTTTACTGATTCACATCCGTGACTCTAGGCAACACTGCCTGCTAGAAATTTTTCAATTTTATTTTATTTCAAGTTGTGATGTTGAAGGTTTGCTGAACATTGACTTGGCTCCTCTGTGATTGGGCTACCTATGGAGAAATTTTCTCAACAAAAAAAAATCACTAATGGGACCCACTTCAGTGAATGCATTTTCGGAGTTAGAGATAAGGCATGCCTTTTTACTTCTTCAAATAAATGGGTGATTGACTCAGGTGCCACAAATCATATAAGAGGTAACTCTGGTATTTTTTCTAGCTTTCAACCACATAATGCACCATATATAGTTATTATAGCTGATGGTTCAACTTGCAATATTGTTGGATCTGGGACTGTTAAAGCAACCTCCTCCGTTACCGTGTCATCAGTGTTAAGTTTATCAAAGTTGGCCTTTAATTTGATTTCTATTAGGAAAGTTACTAGAGATCTGAATTGTTATATCTCGTTCTTTCCGGATTATTGTTTCTTTCGTGATCTTACGACAAATCAAGTTATTGGTAAAGGATATGTATCTGATGATCTCTACATCCTTGATGATTGGAAGCCTCAGTTTGTTTCCTGCTCTAGTGTGGTGTCCCCATTTGAAGCACATTATCGATTGGGACATCCTTCTCTATGTGAGTCATGTCGATTTGCAAAACATTATCACCTCAATGGATCCAAGGATTAATAAGCGAGCTGAGTCAGCTTTTGAATTAGTTCATTCTGATATTTGGGGACCATTCCTATCGTCTCCAAAACTACGCATAAGTATTTTGTCACTTTTGTGGATGATTTCTCTCGGATGACTTGGATGTATTTTATAAAGAGCTACTCAGAAGTATTTACCCATTTTTGTGCCTTTTGTGCTGAAGTTGAGACTCAATACAATGCTTCAGTACGTATTTTAAGGAGTGACAATGCTAAAGAATATATGTCAAAATCATTTCAATCATACATGAGACAAAATGGTATTCTCCACCAATCTTCTTGTGTTGATGCACCCTCTCAAAATGGAGTTGCTGAGAAAAAGAATAGGCACCTACTTGAGATAGCTCGGGCACTTTTATTTCAAATGAAGGTTCCTAAGCATTTTTGGGCCGATGAAGTCTCTAAGCATGTTTTCTGATAAATTGCATGCGATCAACTGTTCTTGTTGGTAATATACCTTACAAAGTTCTCTTTCCAAACAAGTCACTATTTTCGGTGGAACCCAAGGTGTTTAGAAGCACATGTTATGTTCAAGATGTTAGGTCATCTGTTTCTAAGTTGGATCCCAAGGCATTAAAGTGTATTTTTCTAGGCTATTCTCGCCTTTAAAAAGGATATCAATGTCATTTTGTAGAACTTGGCGGATATCTTGTGTCAACTTATGTGATATTTTCAGAGACTACATCATTTTTCTATGCACCTCCCATTTCTACAAGTCAGGAGGAGGAAGATGAGTGGTTGGTCTACAGGTTGCTCGTTTTATGACAAAACAATCTGATGATATGGCTCTCCCATCTCCTAGTTTTTCTATTGAGCAGGAATCAACTATTGTGCCCTCAACAACTCTAGTAGAACCACCATTTGTTCATGTTTACTCAAGGAGGTAAGAGACCGAGGATACATGTCCATCACCAGTTACTTCATCATCAGATCTTGATCTCCCTATTGCTCTTTGCAAAGGTACTCAGAGTTGTAAATCCACATATTCCATAGCTAATTTTGTTTCCTATGACCGTTTATCCTCTACATCTAGATCTCTGATTATTTCTCTAGATTTTGTTTCTATACCTAAAACAGTGAGAGAGGCTTTGAATCATCCTGGATGGTTTGATGCGATACTTTAGGAAATCCATGCCTTAGAGGAAAATCATACATGGGATTTGGTGGATTTATCCAATGGAAAAAAAACAGTGGGATGTAAGTGGGTATTCACGGTTAAAGTTAATCCAGATGATTCTGTGGCAAGACTTAAGGCCAGGCTTGTCGCTAAAGGGTATGCTCAGACATATGGAGTGGATTATTCACACCTTTTCTCTATTTGCTAAACTCACTTCTGTTTGCTTGTTCATTTTTGTAGCTGCTTTGAATAATGGGCCTTTACATCAGTTAGATATCAAGAGGCTTTCCTTCATGGTGATCTTCAAGAGAAAGTATATATGGAGCAATCACCTGATTTTGTTATTCAGGGAGAGTATGGAAAAGTCCGTCTTTTGAAGAAATCCTTGTATGGCTTGAAGCAAAGTCCTCGGGCTTGATTTGGCAAATTTAGTGGGGTAGTCAAAAGTTTGGGTTGAAAATGAGAAAATGTGATCACTCAGTTTTCTATCAGCAATCAGCAGCTGGCACTATCCTTCTTGTTGTGTATGTTGATGACATTGTCATTACAGGAAGTGATTATACTGGGATCTCTTCCCTTAAGTCTTTCCTACATACTAGGTTTCATATGAAAAACTTAGGCCAATGAAGATACTTTTTGAGAGAAGAAGTAAACAGAAGTAAGAAGGGAATTTTTCTATGTCAGAGAAAGTATATTCTTGACCTACTTGCAGACAACTGAAAGTTAGCAGCAAAATCGTACAGTACTCCAATGATTCCCAACATGCATCTTATGGAAGATGATAGTGATCTTTTTGATGATCCGTAGAAATATAAAAGACTAGTTGGAAAATTAAACTACCTTACTGTGACTTGTCCAGATATTGCTTTCGTGGTAAATTTGGTTAGCTAGTTCATGTCTGGGCCTATGGTTAAACATTGGGAAGCTTTGACACAGATTCTATGTTACTTGAAAGGTGCCCCTGGACTTGGCATATTGTATAGCAATCACGGTCATACCCATGTTGAGTGTTGTACAGATGCAGACTATGCTGGATCTAAAATTGATAGAAAATCGACTACAGGCTATTGTGTCTTTGTTGGAGGGAACCTAGTTTCATGGAGGAGTAAGAAGTAAGGTGTTGTATCTTAATCCAATGCAGAAGTTGAATACCTATGTCATAGTCCATGTGTGAGATCATGTGGATACATCATCGTTTAACAGAAATTGGCCTAAAGCATCATACACCAGCAAAACTTTGGTGTGATAATCAAGTTGCTCTTCATATAGCCTCAAACCTGGTATATCATGAAAGAACTAAACATATTGAGGTTGACAGTCATTTTATTTGCGAGAAAATTCAGGAGAACTTGATTTCCACTGACTATGTGAAAACAGGAGGGCAATTGGTTGTTTGCTCACGAAGGCGTTGCATGGGACTTGAGTTGATTACTTTTGTAACAAGTTGGGCATGATCAATATCTATGCTCCAACTTAAGGGGAACGTTATAGAATGAATATAGACTTAATTCCTAGTAATGTACATAGTCTTATTTAGGTAGTAAATTTCTAGGAATCATCTTTTATTTCTTTCCTAAGTTAGTTTATTTCTTTCCTAACTTAGCACACAATTTATTGTACTTATACATCGCTTTTCTATTTGAATGAAATAACTTTTCTTCCATTTGATTACAAATATATTCCACCACGTAAAAGAAATCTACTATCTCTGATTTTCCCTTATCATAATTAATGTAAGTCCTTATTATGCAAGAATTAATGTAAGTCTATTATGCAGAATTAATATAAGTCTATTATGCAGAACTAATGTAAGTCTTTATTATGTAGAATTAATGTTGTATTTTAATTGTGACGTTTCTTCAATCCTTATATTAGAATATGGCTCGGAGGGAATAGTGCCTGCTAGTGGTGATGTTTATAGCTACGGAATCATGTTGATGGAGGTTTTGACCAAATGAAGCCAACAGATGAAGAGATATGCAACGAAAATCTTGACTTGAGGAAATGGATAACTCAATCATTTTCAGGTATATGATGGATGTTATGGATGCCAATCTTTTTTTCAGAGGAAGAATATATCACTTCCAAAAGTGAAATCTGCATAGCCCCCATGATAGAGTTGGCCTTATACTTCACAAAGGAAATGCCATAATCAAGAATAACCATGAAAGAAGTAGTGAAGAGGCTTAACAAAATCAAGGACACATTTCTCGAAACATGGAAGTGATCAGCATCTCTTCGCATGTGCTCTTTTCTGAGCAGCAAGTTAATGTGATGCTTTTTGGTTACCTGGTTTCTTTAGTAAAGTCATCGTATAATACCACTTGGAGTCATGTATTGTTTGTAATTTCATTCGAGTCATGTGTTGTTTGGAATTTTATTTGAGTGGTTTTGAACCTATCTTTACTTTATCTATTTGTAATTAATGTTTGAATGCTTGAAAGAAACCAGAATGAAATTAATAAAGGTGTTTAGCTACAGTATTTTGCTCTTTGTTCATTAGCTTCTTCACTTGTATTCAATAAACTTCTTTTGAACTCTATGTGATACTGTAGGGAAAAATAAAACAATAAGTGAATTGAGCACTTTTCATTTCCTTGTACTAATTACTGTATTCTTTGAACTTCAGATGAACAGGAAATGAGCTAATTAAGAAAGGACATTATACAGAGGAACATCACTTGGGGTTGGTATCACAAAATAGGATTTTAGGCATTTTTTGTGTATGTTAATTCATTGGTTCTTCGATATTAGTTGAATCCATTGGTTCTTCGATATTAGTTGAATCCATTGGCTCCAAACTTTGCAAGGACGGATCCCACATGCCTAATTATCAATAGCATTTTCATTAATGATGTCTCCTTTTTCAATATTTCGGTGTTTTGAGATTGGAATTCAAGATTATATTTCGGTGTTTGGGGATTGGAATTCAAGATTTTAAGTATTTTTGGAGTGTGTTATTCCAATGATTTATGATAATTAGTCAATCAACTCCATTGTCCTCCAAATTTGGCCAAGCTGAGGTTCACAAGTCTGATGACTAAGGGTGACAATAAGGTGTGTTGGGTCAATTTTGAATGGTTCATAATAGGTAAAGATAACAAAGGGTCAAGACCCAACCCAACCCAAAATTATTTGGGTCAACATGGGTTGGTCAAAATCGGTTGAGTAATGAGTTATAGAGCGAGTCAAGACCCAACATGACCCAACTTTTACTAAGTTTTACTTATTTTATTGGTTCTTTCTCAATATTTTACTACTTAATTGTAAGGATCCTGGACGTTGTGCAACCTCGTCGGAGCTCAAAAATTTCGAATTCGAGATGTTTTGGACCAAGGTGACACTCAATGGGAGCTCTCACGGTCTGTGTGAGGTCACATGGCCTATGTGGAGCCTCTATGAGGTGACCTTTGGCCTCATGAGGATGTTCGACCCTTAAACATGGTGATTTAAACTAAAGCAGGCCACACATGGACCTCTCACGGTCCGTGTGACGCCTCACGGACTGTGTGGTGGGCCTTAGCTTGAAATCCCACAATTTTGGGACCAAGTATGGTGACATGGCCACGTACATGGCCCGTATGGAGTGTCACAACCCGTATGACCTCCCGTACGGCTTCTGGGGTGAAATCTTTCTAAGAGAAGGGTACGGGCAGTGCCACGGCCCGTGTGGCCTTCCGTGGGAGTGATTACATTGAAAAATTCTATATATGGGATTACCGTTTCGGACTTTCATCAAGTGAAATTTTCCAAGTGTTGGTTCACGGACGCATGTACAGTCCGTGTGGTGTGTCATGGATCGTATAGCCTTCCTTGAGACGACATTGTTCAAATTTTCAACTTGTTTCATTAATGGTGTTTTCGTAATTATGGTTTATTCTAAGGGTCTTTTGTGACTTCCTATGCTACCTAAAGACTTCCTAATGACCTAAACTTTATTCCTCTCATTCAAATTCATTCCTCACATTTGAAGTTCTCTCAAGTCTCTTTCAAAGAACTCTTGTGGGTTTTAAGCTTGGGGATCAAGGAAGGGCTCTCTTTTCACCAAATTTCTTCTTGAATATTCTTCATTAGCTCAAGTATATTCTTGGTCCCTTCCAACCAAGAAGACTCAAACTCTTTTCAAGTGATTTTCATAAATTTTAGCTTATTTTAAATATGGATTTTTAATATTATTATTTATTAAATTCAATTGATGTATGGGCTATGTTTATTTATTGATTTTAAAGTGAATTAAGCCCTAATATGATGAAATGCATTGAAGTTATGAAAGCGTATGTCCCCTTTAAAGATTGATTTGTGCATGGGTAACCTATATTAAGATTTAAATGTGAATTTTACCCATGTCTTTACTTGAATTTCATAATCTTTTGTTGATTTTAGATTAAATCTCAATTAACCATGCTATTCTCACATTATTCATAGCATATGCATTCATGTACATAGTATTTTATGAAAATTATGAAGTGGGTTAAGCCCAGTTATGTTTATGTAAATGATTTCATTAAAGATACTGGTTATGATAAGAATGTGATCACATAAATGTCTATTGTTATTGGTTCTTTGAGCATATTGGGTGTTTGCACCATATTGTCACGTGCATGAGCTATTCCTATGCATGAGAAACATGATATTGAACTATGATTTGGATTTTTAGCCCATGAATGAATGATTATAAGGAATGTTTGGCTTTTAAGCCCAATTTGAAATGATCTGAAATGACTATTGCCTCTTTTGAAAGCATGTATATGTATAAGTATTCTCGTGGGATGTTTTGACTTAGTACCGATGGATTGGGGGCGTCAGGGCTATCCCTAAGTGTCCTCTCCCTTTCCCTAAACTATGTGCCAACATAGGAATGGCAGCCATCACCGAAAAGACCAGGTCATAAGGGATGATTATTCATTTATTGATATGATAATGGAAATCCTTCCGAAAAGCAATGTCGCAAAGAAGGTGACCATACATCGAAAAGACCAGGTCGTAAGGTGTGATGTAGATTAACCTTGGCAAGTAATCTTCTCTTACAGATGAGAGGTCTTTATCGGACTAATTCATGTAATAGCTCGCATGAGTTTGATTTGTCGATTATAGTCCATCCCCACTATATATGAGCATTGTTGCATTTCATGCATCATTGGTTTCACAGCATATCGTATACTACCTTCCTTACTATATATGTCCTTATATATTATGTGTCCTTGCCATCTAACATTGAGTGCAGGTTTGGTAAGTCATATGCATTGCATGCCCGTATACTTAGTACATTCGAACGTACTAACACATATTTTTGCCTACATGATCTCACCATGTAGGGATCGAGGACTACGTCCATCCACCGTACGATGTCTAGCTTAGATCTCAAGTTTTACTTATTGTGGTGAGTCCTATCTTCCAAGGACAAATCATCATTCCTCTACCTATGGTGTTTTACTTATTTTATTTACTATGAGGATGAGCCCGAGGTATGACTTGGCCCCCGTCCTATCTTATGATTGGAGGCATTATTGGACATCTTGTAAACTCTTTTATGATTATATGCTAAGTGTTGTGATTGGAGGTTATTCCTATGCCTTCGGTTACCTATTGGTTATCGTTATGTGAATTGGTTATGAGCCTTATGATATGGTTATATGTATGATGTGAAAGATCCTAAGTCTTGAATTGCCCCCATAGATTGAGTCATATTTACCCGCCTCTCAGTCTTTATGTGCTAAGTGTTATGTAGATCCATGTTACTCCCATTTCCTATGACATCCCCATAGCGTGAGTGCTATTCTCCTATCCCTTAGAATTATGTGTTACTTTTCGATTACGCTTCTGAACTGATGATGTGAATATGGATACTTGAGGCTTGTTTGGAAAATCTCGGATTTCCATTCGCCATGTCACTCCTAGTCCCTAGGTTCAGGCTGTGACATTAATTAAATTATATATTGTTCTTTATTCTGACTATATAAAACCTATCAAATTTTTAAAAAAAATGTTTGAAAAATATTTTAACAAGATCTCTCGAGAGTCTATTCGGGTTGCGTATCAACCCAATTTTAAATAGACTGAAATGGATTGAGTTGAGATGGGTTGAGCTAATAAATGAGCGGGTTATTAACCCGCCTAAACTTCAACAGGTTGGGCGGGTTGAGCGGATCCTTACATTTTCATTGATGGTATCTCCTTTTTCAGCAATTTAGTGTCACAAAATTGTAAGTCAAAATTTTAAGTTTTTTTTTTTTTTTGTCTGTGTGTGCTAGTCTACTCATTTAATGTAGAATATTGTGTAGCATTAGTTGTAGAATATTATACATATTAAATTTGTAGGATTTGCATTAAGGATAAAATATTTTCTCATGTATAAATACTGATGTAGTATTATCTATTTAGGATAAAATATTTTCTCATGTATAAATACTGATGTAGTATTATCTATTTGGATCAATGAACTGAGAGAATCATTCCTTAGTTTCTCTCATGGTTTCTCTGTTCCTGACATGGCATACATATGCGAAGCTTTTACAGTAAAGCGATGTGGAACCTAAGGACAAAAAGCTCTCTTTGGAGAGAATTCCTTTTGGCAAAATATTGGCAAAGAATACATCCCGTTAATAAGAGATGGTATTCTGGTAACTCACACTCTTGGAATGATATATGTGCAAATTAAAATCCTCTATGATCAACATATTCTATGGAAGACTGGCAGAGGAGATGTGTCTATGTGGCTGGATAACTGGACAGGTTTAGGGGCTATGTGACACTATTTTCATGATGATAGAAAGTCGAGAGATGTTAAACTTTCTGTCATCTGGTCAATGGGCAGTGTCACTGGGGAGGCTGGGACATCTTCTTACCTGTCCTGAGGTTTATGACAAACCAATTTGGACTCCAGAGCACAATGACTTGGCATAATAAAGTTCCCTTCAAAATGAATTTCATCCTTGGGAGAATTCTGAGGGACAGGATTTCAACAGACACAAGACTAGTCAAAATGGGAATTGCAGTTCCTTTAAGATGTGATTGTTGCAGAAACCCCCAAGTAGAGGCCGACATTTATCATATGAGCTGCTCTGGAGACTTTGCTAAAGGACTCTATGAAGTTTTATGCGGTCCGTTGAGCATTCCTTGCTACAACATCCCTTTGAGGTCTTGGAAGGCTGAGAATCCAATCCTCGACTTGCAGTTGAAATGCTTACCAGCAATTACTGTGTGGGAAATATGGAAGGCGAGATGTGGATAAAGGTATGGTAAGGTTGGGGTCAGGACTCTAGCAATTGGGCAGAGGCCAAGGCATTGTTGTTTGGTGAGAACTGGTGCACTGATAATGATTATGATATGATCCTTGCAGAAAGTGATTCTAAGCTGTTGGTTAAATGTGTGAATGATCTCAACAACTCTCTGGAGAATTCTTAAGGACGTATCTAACTTGAAAGTCCAAATGTAGAATACTGGATTCATTCTTCAATACTGCTATACAGAGGCAAACAAAGTAGCCGACAAGCTAAGTTTTACAGAACCCCACAACAAGAACTATGAAGACTGACTTTGTCGATCTATCCACTGAGGTCAGAGGCCTGTCTTATGACTATGGATAAAAGGGGTTCTAGTTAACTGTATACTCACTAAAAAGAAGAAGAAAGAGCTATTGTGGGAACCACCTTAAAAGCGGAATCATATTTTTGGTGTATACAGAAAATAGGATTCCTCTTGTAAGACTCGGTTCTTTAGTTACATTAGATATTTAGATATGCATAACTAGATGTATCTGCTTAGTATATTGAGATACATTTATTTGGACGCGCCATATACATATATCTTAGGACCAAAATGGGATAAGAATTATAGTATCTAAAACTCATAATAAAACAAGTCATTAACCCCTAAACTAGTGGAGTTTATATTTTGCCCTTTTATTATTTTTGCATGGACTCCCATTGATTTGGTTTTGGACCATACAATATACATACA